>JAJIBD010038061.1:0-27459 GCA_021461705.1 Cryptotis parvus | reverse complement strand
GGGTTTCTCTGGCTCTGCACTCAGAATTACTCCTGGCGATGCTGGGGGACCATATGGGATGCACAAGTTCAGACCGGGCCCGGCATGGGCCGATATCATGCAAAGCTGCTTTATGGTTCTACCAGCTGGGCTATCGCTCCCATCTCCTCTCTTGAGATGTGGACTTTCATACTTTCATAAATAATGCTGGGATGTGTCCCAAGACTCCCTCTTCATAGGAAAGCTTTTGTTCTCCCCTATCCAGTCAAGGGAAATGCTTGCTTGATTTCTCTCTCTCTTCCCTCTCTCTCTCTTCTCCTCTTCCCTCCTGCTCCTCCTCTTCTTCCTCCTCCCATTCCTCCTCCTGCCAAAATTCTTTTTCTGTGAGAGAAGGCCCAGGAACCCAAAACCAGGTATAGTCTAGAGTGACTTTTCCTTTCCTGCAAAGGAGCAAGGCTCCTTATAGGAACAATATGAAGTAAATGGAGAAGAAAACTTCATACTCCCTTCTGGAGGATGCATATACTCTCTTACTTCACATAAGCCACCCCAAGGGACCATTGGTATCAAGATCTATTTATTATTCTTGTTGAAAGCCCAGTATAAGATCAGTCTTTAATCAGTGGGTCATGAATGGACTTAGCTCTGTCTCTAGAAGTCAAACTAGGTGAACAACCTAGTGGAGGGGCTACATTTAAGAAATAAAATTACTTCTATTATTTTTTTTTTTTGATTTTTTTTTTATTTTATTGCCATGAGCTATACAATTACAAAATGTTCATGTTTGGGTTTTTGTCCATGCGGTGTTCCAGCACCCATCCCCTCCACCAGTGCCCATTTCCACCACCAATGTCCCGATTCCCTCCCCCTCCTCCAGCCTGCCTCTATGGCAAGCGCTTTTTGCCTCCATCTCTTTCTCTCTCTTTTTTACTTCTCTTTTTCTCTTTCTCTTTCTCTTCTCTTACACAGTTTGACTTACAATTCATACATTTAGGGTTATTTATTTTAGAGAAAAATGGAACTTTCTACAAAGGAAGAAGTGACTAAGATACAAGGATCAAATACCTGATTATATGAATGTGAAACAGAAATACCACAGAAGCGCGTCTAATGGAGTGAAATCATTTACTCATTTTCAATTCCCTAACCCAGAGCCAGGTCCTCAGGCCCTCTTTCCGCCAAGTCCCACTTATCTTGGAGTATTCTCAATTTGTTTGGTCTTCTCTAAATGTTAATTTCAAAGGAATAAGTTCAGGGTGATAACTGAGACAGATAATTAGTCACAGAATGAAGATGATCATAAAAATAGGATTGGACACGTTCTACAGACTGTTGGAAATTTAAGCCCCCTCCTTTAAGAAATGAAGAAATCAAGATGTCTTTTCACCCCAAGTCAGACGGTTTTCTGTTTTAAGGCTCAACTTCCTATGTCTGTTTATGATCTGATCCTGATAGCATAAGTACAGTAAGCACACATTGCCAGAGCTAGCATCCATTCTTCTGAAGATGTAATAAAACTCTTTTCTGATGTCTTCCCATTAATTTCTACCCCCAGAATAAAATTTTCTTGAACAAAGATGGGAAGATCTGACTATTACTGATGTGTGGTCTATTTCCTTAAGTATTTAGAATTAGAATTATTCCTTGAAGTGTTGCAATGGAGCTGGCTATTGCATATAGCCTAACTATCCTGTGAAAGCACCTCATGTTCCAGTATGACTGGTTTATGAATCAGTCCATCTGACATCACCATGGGATCACTCAAGGGAGTCAGGACAAAGGCTTGCCTTCAAACCAGTTCTAGAGCTACCAGTCTTGTTTGTCCCATATACTCATTAATTTTGCAAGTGGTCACCTCTAGAAGAGCCAGCCACATTGATTTATGAAACAATGGGCAAGAAATTGTCCAATAGAAATTATTTTCTCAGATTTCACTGGATTTAATAATTTAGGCCATAATCTATTATCCCAACACTTTCAGATGATCTTATAATGATGTTGAAGGCAATGATGTGAAGTCAGCCAGTGCATGCAGTTGAGTATTAGAAAGAAAAAGAAATAAAAAAACTAGAGACTAATAGGATTTTCCTCAGATCCTAAATGCCAGAATTCATGGGGGGAATAATAATAATGATGATGACTCAACTTTATTTTTCCAAATCCATTTCAAAAGTATTGTATTTCCGTTTACATTTCCCAGATCCTTGCTTCCATGAATCTAGCTTCATCAATAAAACAAGTAGTTCTGGTGGTGAAAGAACACTCTGTGAGAGCAGAGAGATGAAGTCTGACTTGAGCCTTGTGCTTTACAACCTGCTAATGTTAATGTCTTCCAGATTTTCCAACTTAATATTCATGTTTCCTCCAAATCACAGGCACTCCAGGCTTGTGTGCTCTAACAAATGTGAGACTGAAAGCAGCTGGAAGGAATCTACAACTCTAGATATGTTGTTAAGACTGGCTGATTCTCTGCAACATCTCAAAGTTTCCACATTATACTCAGCTAAACAGAACAGTAAATAATGAGCATCAATGGAACCCAGACAGAAAAAAAAGATAGCTTCAGGCTGACACTGCCAGATAAACCGGCATTCTCTGAGTAAATGGGCCTCTGCATTACAGGAAAGAAGACAAGAAAAACTGTCATCCACTGCGGCTCTCAGCTCCCAGAGGCCTCTGTTTGATACTGGTTAGGAATGCCAGGAGAATAGTTGGGGCATGGCAGAGAGGTTGCCAGAGGCCCAATCCCTCAGGAAAGGAACTGAGTTGTTTTACAATGTTCAAGGCAGGATAAATACCAGGTCTCAGCCAGGGAATAGAAATAACCTCCTTTAGCAGTCCCCAAACACCTGCACCCTTTTGCAAAGAGGCTTATGAGGCTTCAGTACTTAGGGGCTGGAGTTTATGCTGAAAAGAGTCTCTTGTGTGTCCCAATTAACCCAAAGTGAACAAGGCTAAAGGATGACTAGGATCAGGAATTTAAAAAAGAGTGGCCAAAGGACTGTATTTTACCTGCAGTTACCTGAGGCCAGAAAACACATAAGGGGTGGGCGGGGAGAAAGAAACTGGAACCAAAGTAAACCAAAATAGTATGACTCTAAAGCAATGTTATAGGAGCAAACTTCCATGACCTCTAAATAAAACTGAAGAATGAAATCAAGTATGAAATGCTTAGCTGGAAGTCATGGATCAGAACAGAGGTAGCTCAGCCCAAGTCCCTCTTCCTGCATTTCCATTGTCCATGCTGCTTAACAGAAGAACTATCATCTCCCCACATCAGGATCTTTATCATTCTCTGCTCGTTAGAGTTCAAACGTGCCCTTTGTTGTAACTCCTATATTAGAGAAGTTTCCACACGTCCACCCAGCTGCCTCCAGCACAGCTCATAATTTCACTGCAGATATTGCTCTTCATATTCCTGAACAACCAGATGCCATTGTCACCACTCAAGGGTCAAATGGAAATGTTGCTGGCGCCCCGCTTTGAACAAATCAATGAACAACGGGATGTCAAGGATCAAGATACTGCTTCACTGTGGATCTGAAGTATGAGGGGTCAAGCTGGAGCAGAAAGGATGGGACTAGAGAGATAATAAAGTAGGTAGGTTGCTTACCTGCACATGGTCAATCCTTAGGTGATCCTAGTATCCCATATTGATCCTGAGCCCATCAGGAATGATTCCTGAGTGCAGGCCCAGGAATAATCCCTGACCACAGCCAGGTGTGCCTCCCAAAAAAAAAAAACATTGGTGTTTCCATAGTGACCAAATTGTTTTCACGCCAGCTTACATTAGACCAGGAGCAGCTCTTATCCCTTCATTTGATCTTCTCTCTCCCATCTGTGAAATAAAGATAAGAATTAAACTTTGTAATAGTTCCCATTACTAAATAGAAACTTGGTCTAAAATGCCCCCAGTGTAACAGAACCAGAACTCACTAAAAATTCACCAACAAAAGTTCTCTAATATTCGACTTCCTGTTTTCCAATTTGTCTATGATTCATTATTTATAGGTTTTAACTAAATATTTTTATTTTTTTAATATTTTTTTAGAAGGCAGAGCCAGGATAAAGCTACCCTTGTCATATTTGATATGCCAAGAACCAGTAACAACTATAGACCTCATTCCCATGACCTGAAGGAAGGATTGAGCTCTTCAATGTTTCCTGAGGCACAGTTGCCCTTGGGGCTACACTTTGTATGTGTACAGGACATGTTACTTGTGCCCACATGCAAATCGATGAACAAGGGAAGACAAGTGATAGAAGTGAAGTGAAGTTATATTTTAAGAGACTTCTCACAATATTAAGGTAGGGAATCATATAATATCTCTTAGGCAAATGAGACAGATTCTGGTAAGGTGCCTTCCTCCTCCAATTGACAGGGTTCAAAGTATATACTACCAAGTTTGTAAGACATTTTAAGTTTACTATTCATCTTTCCTCCTAAGGCTATGAGCAAGTACTTGCTGATAGTCACTATTTTCTATGGTTTTTGGATGGACCGACAGCAATGCTGGAATCTTAATCTGTGCAGGATTACTTCTGGTGGGCAATAGGGGACCATATAAATACCAGAGACTGAATCCAAGTTGAATTGCATGAAGGCGAGCACCTAATTGACTGTCCTACCTCTCCATCCCTTTAGCTTGGTCTCCTTTTGTTTGTCAACTTACTATACAAGTGCCTCCTAACTGGCCCTGCATTTTCTGACACCTAAGCTATATGGTGATTTCTAATATAGAAGGATCAAGTAGAAGATGCAGATCTTAATAAATATTAAAATCCTATAGAATGCTCTGACAGTTTAAAGGTCTCAGTGCTGGATCTAGGTCCTCTCTTATATAGTTCACTCTTTTTCAAACCATCCTACAATGTAACAAGACTCACGTGCATGTAGTTGTTTATAAATTCTACAGTCTTCATCAAAAGACACATTTTTACATGAACTTTGTTTTTTGGGCTTCTGTGAAGACCAGGTGATGTAAGCAAGGTTATGTGGGACATTTGCCAACTTTTGCTGTTTTGTGTTCCTATATTCATTTCCCCCTAGGAGCTGAACTCTCATTTTGTTCCAGTTTCTCGCAAGAAATAAGGTAAATTTCCATCTTTAAAGAAGTAATTAAAAAGGAAATGAAGTTGAAAGTGGGATTAGATAGTGGTCATCAGCTTGCAGCTTAAATTCAAATGTTCATTACTTTAGGGCATAAAACAGCAGAAAGCATTTTCAGGGGCACAGAAACTTCAGAAGTAACATGTAAAGAATAAAAGAAGGACAGTAGACTTAGGGTCAGAACAATAGACTTAACAAAAAATATTTTTAAAACCAGAAGATGATTGTACGTAGAAAATATTAAGTATTTTCCATCAAAATTATCAGTCAATATATTCTGAAAACAATATGAAAACCAAGAGTAATGAGGTCTTATTAATGGGATTATTTTTAGATGTGAATGCATTAATGTTTTAATCCCCCCAAAAAAAAAAAAACTTTCTACTCTTAACTGCGTATAAGGTACAGAAAATAACATGTCTGCCACAGAGAAATCAAGAAAACACCAGTTTGATAAAATAAATGCTATGGGAGGGAAGGAAGAAAGTTTTACCCTTTAAGGAAAGAAATATCTGTATTTAAGGGAGACCTGGAATACAAGTGCCATGGAGAAACAAACTCAGTCTCAGTTTTGTATTCACCTTCCTGCTTTTGAACCCCACAAACTGATTCAGTCAGGAAAAAAGGGAGCGGCTTTGAGTTCAGGGTTCTTAGTATCATGATTGGTGTTATTTTAATTAAACCCTGTGGGGAGCTATTGCCTTAACATAGTCTGGTGGCGAAGGCCAGAAACCCCTTTATGACCTCAGACCAGAGAGGACAATATTAACCTCAAAAGAACATGCCATAGACCAAGAACTAAACAAAGTCTCTGAGAGTGGGCTCAAAATTTCAGAAGAAATAGCCCCATCAATTTGAATCATTAGTTTACTGTAGCCTAAGAGAAGAGGCTTTTAGTAAGTTTTCAAATAAACTTTAAAGACTCAAATAAATGTGGTTATTAGAGCCTTGGGAAGATTTAGAATATCTGTCCATATTTCTGCCAGCACCATTTATTTTTGCTTTTGCTTCTTCAATGTTTCTGCTTTCCTCTCTACTCCTAAGCACTCCTCATCCTCTCTACATGATCTCAAACAAGAGGAATGTCCTAAGGTGTTAGTGCTAAGGCGCATTTTTCCTGGCACCTCGGTTTAATCCCCAGTACTTGCATAGTCCCCCTGAGTCCCATTAAGGGTGATCACTGATTTAGAGCCAGGAGAAAGCCTTGAGCACTCTGCTGGATGAGGACTCAAAACAAAAGAAACACATCCATTTAAATGTTTAAATTTTTTTGGAACATTGTATTACTGAAACTCAATCATGAACAGCGTAACTATATCTCATGATGATTCAATAAAAAATAACAACAATAAAACACACAAATAAAATGTTTTATTTTATTTATGGATCATTTAAATTATTACATTTAAATTTAAATTAATAAATTATTTATTTTAATTATTGGATCATTTTTGAGTCATCTTTAAGAGTTTTCTTTTGGGCCACACCAGCGAGTACTTATGTGTTACTCTGGCTCTGTACTCAGGAATTACTCATGGCAGTGCACCATGAGCCATATGGGATGCTGGGTATTGAACTTAGTTCAGCGCGTGCAAGGCAAATCTCCTACCTGTTGTAAAATGATCCTCAGCCTCCTCCTAAAATTATTTCCATATAACTATGAATGCTCCTATGTTTCCTTATGGAAGTCATATAATTTTAGCTTTTCCATTTCATGATCCATTCTGAATTAATTTGTGTATATAATGCAAGATATGGGGATATGTTACTTTACCATAGATTTATCCCAGTTGCTAACATGCAAATTTTAGATTTTCTTCTCCCTTTGGTGAATTGTTTGACACCTTTGTAGCAAATCATTTAATCATATATTTCAACTTTATTTATATATCCTGTTTTGTTCTGAGATACACTTGTCTGCTTTTATGTCTTCACCTAGATCACTGTAAAATTTATAGTATCTATTTTTAGATTTAATGGATACTTGCATCGACCCAGAATTTAGTTCTCAGGATCAACTTTAGCATTGTCTAGCTGTGAATTTCTTTTAAGTCACCCAAATTCATGGCCAAAAAGAGTACAGCAAGCAGGGTGCTGCCTCGCAAGTCACCAACATCAGGTGAATCCCAGAACCCCATACAGTTCCTGAATAGTGACAGGAGTGATCCCTAGAGAGCAGAGCCCATAGTAAGCCCTACACACTGCCAGGAATGGTCCCTCAAGCAAATAAACAAACAAAAAGCCACCCAAGTTCTTTTTGCCTTCATTTGGTCATCTGTAAACAAGAGGAGATGATCAAGAATACAACTGAAATTTGGGGACAAAGATAGCATAGCAGGTAAAGTGCTTGACATAAAATACCGGCAAACTGGATACAATCCTTGGTACCACATATGTTCCCCAAGTACCTCCTGGAGTGATTCCAGAACACAGAGCTAGGAGTAAACCCCAGAACTTCCAGGTATAGGCAAATTCACACCTCCAAACAACAACGACAACTAATTAAAAATATTTTGCAGTTAATATAAATGAATCATTCTGGAATTTTCAGTATTACAGGATGTGTTGGGGTACTGTGACAAAATTCATTTCCAGTCTAAGGATGAAAATTACCCCTCAATTATAGCTGCAGAAATGCAAGTTTGCAACTGCCGGATTTGAATTTTTACAGAGATGACGAACACTGGCATTTTTAATTAAATCATCAGATTATTAAAGCATTATGTAGACCAAACAAAAAATATTATTTCTTCAGTTTCAAGTTGAGACCCACAAATTCTGAAAATTTTCTCAGAATGATAACACTTCTTTTTCACAACATGGCACATCACTTGTATCACTTGTCTTCCTATTGTTCATCAGTTTGCTCAAGTGAGCGCCAGTAATGTCTCCATTCATTGAGAATGAGGTCCATTATTGTTACTGTTCTTAGCATATCAAATACCCCATGGGTAGCTTGCCAGGCTCTTCCGTAGCTCTAGGTTCATCCCAAGGGGCCCGGGGTCTTTTTTTCTATGTCATATCATCAACCATCTAGGGGCCTATGGGGCAGAGCCCTGGGTGTAGAAAAGTCTATCTTCTGTCTGCCACCTACCAACACAGCTGGACACCAAGACACACCTGCAATACCTTGAGTAATAGTAAAAAATGTTCCTTTTTTAACAAATTAAATATTCCATAATTACATTCTAATGCACTATCCCTGTTTGTGTAAACTAAGAGCTATTTGTGTGTGTGTGGGGGGGTTTAATCCCCACACATCTCTATTTTTTTTTTTTTTTTTTTATTAACACCTTGGTTTACAAAGTTGTTCATGATACAGCTGTTATGGGTATTCAGTTTCCACCACCAACCCTACCACTAGAACGACATTCTTTCTACCATGTCCCCACTCTCCAAGCCACCCCTTCCCCATGTTTGTTCCTCTTAGTAGACCCAAAATGATCCATTTTATACCACTTATTATAACAAAATGACTAACAGAATTATAAAATAAATAGTACAGTAGAAGAATATTTGTGAAAAGTGCTCTATCATACCAAGGGGGTCATTAAGTTTTTCACAGTTTGTTGTTAATTAAGGGCTCTGTTTTTTACTTATTTTTGTTTATTGAGTTTTGAGAACTTCTTTCCTGCGGCCCATCTAATCTAACATGCTTCCCTGGATGTCAGTATTAGTGGAGGTGCTGTGAGGCATATGCAGCTGCACAGTCCAGAAACTCTGGAATCTGTAATAATGAGCCCATGAGTTTGTAAGATTACATACCCATTATCCTCTTTACTACAAGAGTATGCTACCCACACGGCAGAGCCTGGCAAGCTACGTGTGTTGTGTTTGATGTGCCAGATACCAGTAACAATTATAGGCCTCATTCCCGACCTGATGGAATGGTTTAAGGCTCTTAATGTTCAATGCGAGCAAGCAGGTGCCCTTGGGCTCTACTTGCATGAGACAGGTCATATGGAGATGTTACTGGTGCCCGCTTGAGCAAATTGACGATGAACGGAAGACAGTGATACAGTGATACATTACCCATTACAAGAGTGTGGGATGTAAGTGCAACTCTCAAGGCTTCAACAGGGTGGAGTCTCGGCCTGTCCCCTCTTGAGAGTGTCCCTGAGCTGATGGATGAGTTTAAATCATGATGGGTATGGGATGTGGGAGAGTTATTTCTTCATACAGTTTCAACTATTCACATACTCACTCACCACTGAGTTTACAATCTAAGAAGAATAGAATAGCTATGTTGGAAACTTCTGGATTGCCCTTTAAATGGTCCCAAGTCCTTTTGTGCCAGTTAGTTGACTGATGAGAACTGTATGTACTGGTAAATTACAGTAGTCAATGACATCAACATCCAATGGGAACATCAATGATTCAAGAATGGCAAAAGAGTAAGGTAAGAGTGTTTATTCTGAATACTGTTATCTGCTGAGTCACCAAGGCTGACTCTAGCCATGGCTCTCTTCTGACTGCTTTCTTCATAGAACCAAGTTGCCCTTTTAGATTTCATCTCTATTTTCTCCTGTTGACCCATCAGAAGAAAAAAAAAAGGTGATTACTAACTCTTGTGTTCTTTAAAACCCTTTTAATTCATAAATATTCAATGTAAAAAGTGAGTTATGACTTTAACGTAGGCATTACTTTATATGCCAAGCCCTCACCTCCTTTTTCCCTTCCCAATCCATGATACCAAAATCCCTCCTCTTTTTCCTTTCCCTTTCTCATCAAGGATGCTACTTGCCTGCCAATTAATGTTTTTAAATGATTGCCCTCTAATGGAAAAATAGGTTCTCATGACTCCCCTCTACCTTATTCATCCTTGGAGATGAACAAGAAAAAAAAGACAAAGAAACTATACTCCCAGAGGCCTGGGAATAATAACTCAAGGATAGTGAACTAGTGATATTTTTCTAGGTTTGGCGTTTCAAGTATAAGAGACCTACCGATTTTTGTATCTGTGATAATTTTTTTTCTCTTTTTTATTCAACTAGGCTTCCCTCTCATCAGAACTCCACCCAGCTACAGCCTATCACAGCCCATCTCATCGAGTTCCACCCTGCAACAGTTTTTTTCTTTCAGTCCGGCCCAGGTATGCTGAACCAGAGACTTACAGACATGGGGCAGAGCTGCTACTTGCTCTCTCCCTGTGCCCAGCTGCTCACGAGGTGCCCGGGAGGGATGGCGGGTTCTAGCCCTGGCCTGCCACCCCAGCAGAGCCGCACAACAAGCCAGATGACCCCCAGCCTCCATCGGGCAGCCATTTTCCATCCAGATTTCCTCTCATCAGAACTCCACCCCAGCTTACAGGCTATCACAGCCCATCTTATCGAGTTCCACCCTGCAGCAGTTTTTTTTTTCAATCCGGCCCAGGTATCCTGAACCAGAGATTTACAGACATGGGGCAGAGCTGCTACTTGCTCTGCCTGTGCCCAGCCATTCACAAGGCACCCGGGAGGGATGGCGGGTTCTAGCACTGGCCCGCTACCCCAGCAGAGTCGCACAACAAGCCAGATGACCCTCCCACTCATCAGGCTACCATTTTCCACATCCAGACTTTCCTCACGTCAGAATTCCATTCAGTGACATCCTATCACAGCCCGTCTCACATTGCATAGCGGCCTGCTGTTTATCTATAAATGCTATTTTTAGAGGTGACTATAAGGCTATGCCACCTGCATGGCAAGCCTGGCAAACTGACCTGTTTTAGTTGATATGCCAAATACTAGTGACAACTATATTAGTTCACTCCCATGACCTAATATAATGGTTTGAGGCTTATGTTCCTGGAGTGAATAGATGCCCTTGGGCTCTACTACCATGAGAGAGGACATATGGAGATATTACTGGTGCCCGCTCTAGCAAATAGATGATCAACGGGAGGATAGTGATAGTGATAGTGATTCAACTAGGACAGAGGGATAATGAAGCAGAACTGTTCTGTGCAACAGAACAGTTCTGCAACAGAACAAATCTTATTCTTTCATGATAATTTTTCTTGAATATTTCCACTTCTTATTCTTCATGAATATTTTCTCTGTCTACATTTCTGGAACTACTAGCACTTTACACCTGACACTGAGGCTAATATTGAAATGACCGCATTATCATGGGAGAAAATCCTCTCTAGTCTGAGCTTAATATTAACATAGGGATGTTTGGCCTGCCTTGGATCCAGGCTACAGAAAGACTACTTCTAGAGTCTTACAATATTTTCCATATAATTCACCCTTGGTACTGCTATTTTGCATGAAATTTCGAGCATAAATTTCTGCTAATAATAATTTATGTGTTGGCTCTTGTCTTCTTGGCCATGTATCTTCCTTAATGGACTCAGAAGAGAGATAAAGTTGGATGGGCTGCACTATGGCAGACTTTGTAAAAAACTATGATTGTATCAGTATAAATTCCTAATGTATAATCAATATGTATATAATAGTATATTCATATACAACCAATACGTGACACCTGGCATAAAATTTTACCCATAACAGTTCTTAAATTGCAGCAACAGATAACTCTATACATCTTCTTTGTTATTCAATATGTAACTCTTACTCTGACTCACAGACATGGGGCAGAGCTGCAAATTGCTCTCCCTGTGTCCAGCCACTCACGAGGCGCCCAGGAGGGATGGCAGGTTCTAGCCCTGGCCTGCCACCCCAGCAGAACCTTGCAAAAGCCAGAAGGCCCCCCACTCCATGAGGGCCTCCATTTTCCATATCAGGACTTCCTCTCATCAGAACCCCACCCAGCAGACCAGCCTATCACAGCCTGGCTTTGCAGCCAAAGCGGCCGCCTGGTTCATCAATAAATGCTGGATTTAGAAATGACTACAAGAGTATGCCAACCGCATGGCAGAGCCTGGCAAGCTACCCATGTTGTATTTGATATGCCAAATACCAGTAACAATTATAGACCTCATTCCCATGATCTAATGGAGTGAATTGAGGCTTTTATGTTCCTGGAGCAAGCAGATACCCTTGGGCTCTACTAGCATGAGAAAGGACATTTGGAGATGTTACTGGGGCCCTTCGGGAACATTTGATGATGAACGGAAGACAGTGATACAGTGATAACTGCACTCAATATGTAACTGTCTCTTATTCTGTATTCTATTCTTCTTGGTCCTGCCATTCTAACAAGTTCTCTCTTTTTCTCTCTCTCTCTTCAAAGTCTGTTCTGTCCACCTCAGTCCAAAAAAGATATTTCTTGTAGAATGCTTCTATAATACAACTGCTGATTGAAAACTATTTAATCCAATTTTTTTTTCTTTTTTTGGGCCACACCCAGCAATGCTCAGGGGTTTCTCCCCTGGCTCTGCACTCAGGAATTACTCCTGGCAGTGCTTGGGGACCATATGGGGATGCCGGGGGGATCGTTCGGACCGGCATGGGCCGAATTACATGTGCAAGGGAACGCCTACCCACTGGGCTATCGCTCCAGCCCCGTTAATCCAAATTTTATGATATAGGTATGAATGTTCTCCCCCATGCAAAAGTGTAGCCATTTCTTGTCATGAAGAGGGGAAGAGAATGGAATCTTTATGCTCCTTCTCCTTATGTTTACCTCTATCTCAAACATGTTCCCCTTGCTTCCTATATTATATTTTTTTTCTTTCGCCCCAACCAAATCCAAGTTAATTCATATTCTGCTTTCAAAAATAAGTCTTTTCTTTCTTAACCATATATATATATATATAGAGATATATATATATAATATATATATATATATATATCTTAACCATATATATATATATATATGGTTAAGAAAGAAAAAGACTTCTTCTTTTCAGAAAGGACTGAAATCCCTAACATTAATGCTAAATACAATATTTACTTAAATACACTTAAAATTGTTATAAAAGCAACCTAAGGTTATATATATATGTATATATATGGTTTATATATATGGTTAAGAAAGAAAAGAAAAGACTTATTTTGAAAGCAGAATATGAATTAACTTGGATTTGGTTATATATATATAACCTTAGGTTGCGTTATAACAATTTTAAATGTATTTAAGTAAATATTGTATTTAGTGTTAATGGTAGGGATTTCAGTACTACCTCATTTTTTCTTTTTGTTCAATTATTTGTACATCTTATCCAAGAGTATAAGAGAGATAGTATGTCACTTAAATACTTGACATAATTTTACTATGTATAAAAACATAGATAAAAGACAATGATGAAATGGAATTTAGGTACCATTTTGCAGTAGTCATTTTTATGTCAATTTCCTAGGGTATAGCTCCCAATTTTTCAAGTATCATGTGTTGCTGTGAAAAATATTGCAGGTATGATCACTTCATCACTGTATCACTGTCTTCCTGTTGTTCATCAATTTGCTTGAGCGGGCACCAGTAACATCTCCAAAAGTCCTATCATAAGCAACTGTAGCCCAAGGGCATCTGCTTGTTCCAGGGACAGGAAGAGCCTCAAACCATTCTTCAGGTAATGGAATTGAGGGCCATAATTGTTACTAGTTTTTGGCATATCCAATAAAACACGGGTAGCTTGCCAGGATCTGCCATGTAGGTGGTATACTCTTAGTAGAAGGCTCTCATCTCAAGCATTTACTGATGAAACTTAAAGGGGAAAGATCAGGTTTTCTCTTGGGTGGAGCTCTGAGGAACTATGGTGTCTGGATGTTGAGAATGACTGACCTCATGATGTATGGGGATGCTCTGGCTTCTTGCTAGGCTTACTGGGATGACGGGTATCAGTTAGAACCTGCCTAAAAGTGTATACAGTGTATAAATGTGAAAGATCCTGGAAAGGACCTGTTCATAAAATCAGTACTAGCTAAGAATGTCACACGGCCGTGGAGCTGCCACACTGATGGAGCTGTGGGTCTGACATGTGTCTCGCTTCCAGGGTAGCTGGCATGGATGTGGAGGTAAGGGGATGAGGAGCCTGAATCTCCACTCAAAGTCTGGCCAGTATGACCCCTCCCCACACGTGTGAGCAAACCTTTTGAGCAATATGTTGGACTCGGCCAGGGACTGGCGGAGCCCCTTACCGGGAGGTCATCTCCATGGGTTGTTTCCATGTGGGGGGTCAGCTAGCAGCGCAGCTGTGGGTCTGGAGTGGATGGATCTGGATCTCTTCTTCTGGGGTTGCCGATGGAGCTTTGGGTCTAGAGTGGGTCTCTTCTGGGGTAGCTGGCATGGAAGAAATGGCGAAGGAACCCAAATCTCCTTTCCAAGTCCGGCCAATGTGGGCCCTCCCTGCATGTGTGAGCGAACTCTTGGAGCAATGTTGGACTCGGCCTGGGGCTGGCTGAGCCCTTACCTGGAGGTCAGCTCAATGAGTTGCTTCCACATGGGGCCGAAGCATCACAGCTGTGGGTCTGGAGTGGATGGGTCTGGATCTCTTCCAGGGTTGCTGGACGGAGCTGTGGGTCTGGCATGGGTCTCTCTTCCAGGGTAGCTGGCATGGGGGAGATGAAGGTTCATAATCAATTTGCAATAAGTGAGGATGGATTATACTGAATCATCTGTATAAGTCTGATGAAATCAATAGAAAAGTGTTGAATGCATAGGTAAGGTTTCTCTGAAGAAATTCCAGCTATGGATATCATCTTTGTCCTATGCTCAAGAGTTCCAAGTTGATCTTCTTAAGAACTTGCTCTGATTACTTTTAGATTTTTTTCTAACCAGTCCTGACAGTATATTATATTTAATACTGATTCTAGTTATCTTGTTTATTTCTGACTGCTACAATTTTTAATTTTTATACCTAGTATTAGGGGTTTGGTGAAACAAATTGCCAAGAAATAGGAAAGTGATTTTAGAACTAGACAATTGGCAGAAATTGGAAATTTTTTAGAATGATACAAGACATCTATATCACGCTGAACTGAACAGATGGTCAAAAGAAACGGGATGTTATGATTCTACTAGAAAGTAGAAAGAAGTGAGGACTCTGGTAAAATCTGTAACATCTTAAACTTTTTCTTAAATTTTCACTAAATGACTTTCGGAGATATATAAATATTAAAAGAGCTCCTGGAGAGGACTGAGAAGGAAATACAATGACTAGGACAAGGTATAGTGGTAGAAAGCTAACTAGATTTGTGTGACAGTTATGTGAAAATAGAAATTATAAGCAGTGAACTTTGTTGTTTAGCAGAAGGTATTTCCAAGAATGTTCATACAGGTAAAGTGGTATCTTGATAATTAGTGTAAATATGAGATTAAATAATTCTATTAATAAGTTAATAGAATTGTTAAACAAAAAAGGAACAGGGACATAATGACTTAGGAATTCTATCCATAATAAAACAGATGCTAAATGAAGAGACTAATCATCAGGAAATCCTGCTCTAGAAAAAGTGAATGGAGAGGCTAATCAACCTTAAACTGGTGCCTCAACAGGATCAAATCACCAAAATATTCAGTCAGCCAAGTATCTTGGAAAGATCACACCTATAAACAATAGATATCCTTCATTGTCTAAGTTGAAGTCAGAAATATAATTGGATTATTCAGGGAAGATTTGAAAACAAACCACTTATCTAGTGGAGTAAATCTTCAAAATAGAAGACCCACAAAAATCTTGAGGATTTTACACTGCAGAAACACTTGAAATTTAAAAAAAATGGGGAGCTGGAGCGATAGCTACAGCAAGTAGGGCATTTGCCTTGCATGCAGCCTGGTTCAATCCCAGGTGTAATTCCTGAGCAGAGAGCCAGGAGTAACTCCATGAGAATAACTGGGTGTGACCCCAAAGAAAATTTTTGGAATTTCCAAATTCTAGAGGCAGGAAAATGTATATTAAGACCACACTGCTCTGAACATAAGATATCCTTTGTTTTGTCTGTTTTCTTTTTGAAGGAAAAATGACTTAAAGCTGAGAAAGTTTCAGTTATATCATTTTCCAGTATTGAAACCTAATAGAGTTCTGCATAAAGAGTTGATAATTTGAGAGCAGTGGCTTCTCATCTCTTTTCAGTTTACTCCGCTTGACAGGAAATTGTCTGTAACTGATATCTTATACCCATGTCACTATTGTGTTTTGAGGATGTTAGCTTATTTCAGGAGTCTACAAATGAAGAGAAAATTTCTCCAGGATGGAAAATTCTTACCTATACCTTATTTACATGATTTTGATAATGAATTTTGGATCATCTTTATTTTTGGGGGACAGTAGTGCTTCAGGGCTTACTCCTGACTCTGCATTCAAATCAATCCTTGAGGGGTCAGGGGACCATACTTGGCGCCCGGGATCAAACCTGGGTTCGCCACATGCAAGGCAAGTGCTCTACCTGCTGTTGTGGCTCTGGCCCCTGAATTTTGGAACATCTGAATTGATATAATTAGGATGTATTTTATATGTAAGAGTAACATGAATCTGTTGATATGAGAAGGAAAACTGCCATAATCAGAATAACTTAAAAAAAAGTTCAATGTTCTTATCTTTCACTTCACTTGTATTACTTGTCTTCCCGTTGTTCATTGATTTGCTTCGAGTGGGTGCCAGTAATGTCTCCATTCATCCCTGTCATGTACTAGTGTAGCCCAAGGGCATCTCTTAGCTTCAGGAACATGAAGAGTCTCAAACCATTGGTCAGGTCAAGGGAATGAGGTCTATTATTGTTACTGTTTTTGGCATATTGACTAGGACATGGGTACCTTGCCAGGCTCTGCCGTGCAGATGGAATACTCTTGGTAGTAAGTAGGTAGGTTCTCAGTCCTTGCATTTACAGATGGACTGTATGGGGAGCAATTTATCTTTAGAAACCAAAAACAAGGCAGTTTATATTCAAAAAGAAAACATATATAGTATCCATTTAAGGTTCTTAAAATGGGAAAATTATCCAGAATAATCTGAGCAGACTTGGTATAATTAGAAACGTCCTCATGAAAGAAAGAGCATGGGGCAAGTGGAAAAGTATAGCAGGTAGGGCACTTGCCTTGCAGACGAGATATCAGTGTGCACACAAGGGTAACCCCTGAGCATCGCTGGCTGTGGCCCCAAAATAAAAAACAAACAAAAAAGAAATTTAGAAAGATTCTCATGAGGGAGATGGGGTTATCAAAGGCAGAGAAAGGAGGTTCAATTCTAGAACCAAGTCAGAATCAGCAATTACAGACTGACTTTGAAAATGGAGAAGTCAAAGAATACAGGTGATCTCCAGTAACTTTTTTTCTTTTTTTTTTTGGGTCACATCCGGCAATGCTCAGGGGTTACTCCAGGCTCTGCACTCAGGAATCACTCCTGGCGGTGCTCAGGGGGACCATATGGGATGCCGGGATCGAACCCGGGTCAGCATGGGCCGGCTGCGTGCAAGGCAAATGCCCTACCCGATGGGCTATCGCTCCGCCCTCCAGTAACTTTTAAGGACAAGAAAGCACCTTCTGCTAGAGCCTGCTCACGCTTTGGTTTCATCCCAGCAGACCTTATTTTGTACTTCAGACCTCCAAAATAATACGAAAATATTGTGTTATGCTAAGAAGTTTATTGTCATTTGTTATAACAAAATAGAAAAAGGTTCTATTCAGAGTTGGCCTTGGTTTCTAATCTCCAATACAAAACGTATCTAGTAATCTGAAGGTTGCTTGAAACTTGGGCCTCAGAGAAAAGCTTCTTCTAATTTATCAGTAGCTGTCGAATACTGGATCAATGAGAACTAAATTTCTATTTAACCCTTGGCAACATGGAAATGAGGAGAGTCTCACACATTTATCAACTCCTAATTTACACTGAAACAATGATTGCACACTTTAGAAAACAAAGTCTATTTGAGGTCCTAGATGTTGACTAAGTGAGATTAATATCTAAAATCTAGGTAAGGGCTGGAGATTTGGTTCAATATTAGAGGAAATTCCTGACATACATGTGGTACCATAATGAATACCTGTACCTACACAGACACACACACAGATACATACAGAGACACAGACACACACACACACACACACACACACACACACATACACACCACCACCACCACCACCACCACCTCCAACAAGAACAACAACTCTACACCTAATAATAAGAATCTGGGGCGGAGTGACAGTCCAGCGGGTAGGGCGTTTGCCTTGCACATGGCCGACTCATTCAATCCCCGACATCCCATTTGGTCCACCGAGCACCGCCAGGAGTAATTCCTGAGTGCAGAGCCAGGAGTAACCCCTGAGCATCACCGGGTGTGACCCCCAAAAAAAAAATTTAAATGTTTGAAATAATAGTTAAAAAACCCTGGATTTGGAGTCTGCCTGGCTGGGTATGAACTGAAGCATACCACTGTGATGAAAGCAAGATGTTTTATGCCACTCTCCCAGCCCCTCCCTCTGCAGCTGCCGCGATGACTGGGGAGCAGACACTTAGTTGTGGAGACAGGGATCCCACTCAGGAATGTGGCTGGTACTGACCTTGATGTCTCATGCTTACAAAGCAGGTGCTACACCACTGAGGCATATCTCTGCCCCTTAGCCCCTCCTCCTTTCCTAGACAGGATGTTTTAATCAATTGCATCAAAATTTCTCATCTGAAAAATCGTAACAGTTGTTGTACCTCTCCTGCAGGATACTCTGAGAAAAAAAATGTACAGAAATATTGAAACAGTGTCCAGTGATATTATGGACAAAAGGAGGAGAAAATAAGTATATGCATGTACACATACACACACCAAGGGTGACATTATAATAATTCTGAGTTATTCATAATATGATTCTGAGCTCACAGTAAATTCTGTATACTTCCTTATTCAGATATTTGGTAATAACAGATATCCTGAGTATTTCTTCAGCTGACAGATATAAGATCTGGAAGGAATATAGAGGCAAACCCAGATAATTCAAGGAAGCGGGTTCAGTACCCATGAACTGTTTTGGTGTCCCTTCCCAGTTTCTGGAACATACAAACTCACTTTGATTAATATGTCTATAATATCATTTCAAAACTTTACTTATGCCCTTGAGATATAAATTTATTTCTGTAAAAAAATTTCTTTTCCAGGAGATTCTTCAAATAAAGTGAACAAATATAACATGGTTTTCTTTCATAGATGAAGAAGAAATGAAATTATTGATAAATCATACAACTTGACGTCAATAGAAATCAAGAGGCTGGCTTGTCTATGATAAATATCAGGCTTAGAGGATCACAGATTTGTTCATATGTTCCCAATATTACTTGTGGAGTCAAGAAGATTATAGAATTATCATAGACTTCTCTCTAGAAACTTTCTAAAGGGCTTCTTTATTTTCTTCTTTTTTTATTATACCACCGTGAGATACACAATTACAAGGATGTTCATAATTGGGTCTCTGTCATAGTGTTCCAGCACTCTTCCCTCCACCAGTACCCCATTCCCACCATCTAAGGACTTCTTGTCTTGCCTTGTATGTAATCCCTGCTAGCATATGTTCTTCAAAGCACTGCCAGAGGTGACCTCTGAGCACAGAGGCAGGATCAGCCCCTGAAAACCACCTAACGAAGGCCCCAAACCAAAAACCAATAAAGGGCTTCTTACACCTATAATCTTTTCTATGGAATCACAATTTTATTCCTTATTTTATTGATTCATTTACTCACTTCAATACATTTATTGAGCCAGACACATACATATATAAAAACTATGAACCTTGTAGAGGTTTATTGAATTTGGAGTTCTTTATCAAATGGTCCTGAAGAGAAAAAGGTATTAGCGACTTTAGAGACTTAGTTGGAAATGAGGATAATAAGCATCTATTTCACATAATGTGAAGATTCAATGCATAATGAAAATAAAGTACTTTTATAATTTCTGGCACATAATTAATAACCATTTCTTGTTATTTGTATGCCCATTGTTAAAACATCAATAAAGGACTAGAGAACTTGTCTCAGTGGTTCTCAAACTTTTGTACACATCACTGACAATCACCTGGAGAATTTGTTAAATATTGGATTCTGCTGATGACTTCTGATAGCCCAGTCTGTTATAAAGCTTGGCAACATGCTATCTAATAAGATCCCAGATAATATTAATGCTTCAGCTCTGAGGTCATTCTCTGAGAATTCACGCCTATTCCAGTCTATGTTTTACAAATGAAAAACATAACCTTACCTATTGTTATTACGCTGCTGCCCTTATTTGTTAATTCCAATAGTATGCTGGATACTTTTATTTCATTAACCTTACAGAGATAGTGGTATAGGTTCTGTAGGTATTAAGTGCATGTCTGTAATGGATAGATGATAGGTAATATTTCTGGAAAGGGAATTTATAGAGTTAGCCACTCATGTAGAAGTCCATTAGTCAGCTTGAAACTCACTTGTATTAGTTACCTACTTCAGGGGGACATATTTCACTGATATTTAGAAGCTCAAACCAATAAGCATTTATTATCTGTTTCATGCATCAGAAGTTCAGTCACAGCTTAACTGAATGCTCACAATTCTGCAATCAAGGTGTTGGGAAAACTGGGTTTCTACCTGCAGAATGGGGAGAAAATCTGCTTTTAAAATTCTCTTACCTGACTAAGTAAGGTTCACAAAGTTTCTTGGAACTTTTGGAATGAGGGCTTCAGTTCTTTACTACTTGTGAAAGTAGTTTTTGACTGCTTGTGTTTCATTGCCATGTGGATCTCTATAATAGCTCAGCTTATAAAAAATAGAATAAATAGAGATGGAGAGAGTATCTTAATAAGGCAGAGGTTACAATATTTTGTAAAATGTTCTTAAGGTAACATCCCATCGCTTTGCCTTATCCTAATCATAATCACTAATTTAGTTGCCTGCCACATATAAACCTAAAACCTCATGTCATGGATGAGGATACTGAAACTCATATAGAGCAGTTGGCTTAGGTAAAAGAGCATAACATACTTCCAGTATAGAATCCTTGCACTCTTTCTAATATATCAGTAAAAACTTCCCCCACTTAATCTCTATATCTGATACCAAAAGCAATACAGGAGTTAAAACTTGTTATAAAAAAGTTGTGATAAAAAGAGTTTGCAGGTTTATCATACTAAAAATGTAATTCCAATGGAATTTGGCATGTTCTTACCTAAAACCATCAGAGCAATCAAGAGCCTGAGATAAAACTGATATAATAGTTACAAATAGCATTGACTTATATGCTGCTTTGTTCAAGCAGCAGAAAGATAAGCATTTTACTTTGGATCTCATTCTGGGAGTCAATTTCCTTCTTATTTAAGGAGAACATATATCTCTACTCTTGCCCTTATAAGACTCCTTTTACATTTCAAAACTAATAAGTAACATACATACACACACATATATATACATGCATATGCGTAAAATAGACATGTTAAAGGGTACTGGTTTCCCAGACAGCTAACGGAAAGTATTAAAATGCTTGTATAACTTCCACTAAATATTTACTTACTACTAAATCTATGAAGGACATACCGAGTTCTAAGGAATCTGTGCAGGAAGTTATTTCTCCAATAATCCTTCACACTATGAAAAATAGTCATGTTTTAAACATTACATATAATTAGTATACAAAATGATTTGAATGTAGAATATAGACTGTTGTATGGGAGAATAGGGATTAAGTCCTATCCTAATAGTGGTATAGAAAAGAAGTTATAATTAAACAAATATCAGTTGGGCATAAGGATTCACATGTTCTCTTCCTTCATCTGAGAAGCCTTGGAAAACAAGAGCATTCAGGCAATGTCTCCAAGAAAGCTGATTCTGTTCATATGATCAAATCACAGAAAACAGAAAATAAACAAAAGACACAAGCCATCTTTACATATGAGTGGGAACTAGAAAAACAGTCATTGGTGATTATATGCAATTGTGGTGACACTTTTAACTACTCACAGGGTTGGCTGCACTTGGAGGTTTGGCCTGACACCTTGATAAAGGACATGTTTCTATATGCAACATCCCTCTTTATTTTAAGCAGAGTGGCTATATAATTACTGAGTTGGGAACAATTTTCAAAACTAAGTATAGGTCAGGGTTCCATGGATTGTGAAGGTCTAGTGTGAAGGACTTCTGGATAGCATTCATGGGGAACAGATGCCATGGGGAAGCAAATTTTCCAAGAAGGAAGGTTTTAAAGATTAATCATTGGCAATTTTCACTAATGATGAGTCAGTAGTGATCAATCATTTATGCTCTCCTTCCTGACAGCGATGGATAAGGAGTGCATCAGTACAGGGAGCTTTGAGTTAAGCTGGGTGCCAACCACTCAGAAGTGGGCCCAGGACACCCTGCAGAGTACTGAATTTGCTGAGTGGGAAATAAAGCTCTCCCCAGGGACAACACACTATCCAAGGCATTTTTATAGTGCCATCTAGTGGAGATTAACATTACTACACAACAGTAGAAAGACTAGGGTTCTAGTCTGTCTTTCCTGACTGTAGCTCAAGCCAAAAGACAAAGAAATTCTATTTCTTTCTGTCTCCTCTAACTCATTGCCTGCATAGAGAAAAGTAAAAGAATTATGTATACTTATTTCACAGCACCAAATTATGCTGGTTTATTTGAATAGTTTTTAGTGGTGTCTAAGATTTTCTATGAATCTTATAACATCTAAATAATATTTAATCTCATTTATAGCTGTACTTAAGGAATCAAGAATCTAGGAATCAACCTAATAAATGCGATGATAGAGCTGCATGTTATATGTAATAAAAACTTTTTAAGTTATTGCCCAAAATATAGAAGACATAAGAAGATCAAAATATATTCCATGTTCATGGACTGTAAAGTTAATAAAGTTAAAAGTGATCATTCACCAAAAAAAAAAAAAAAAGATAATGAAATTCCTATAAGAATCCTAATGACATTATATGAGCGTTACAAAAATTTAAATGGAAACACCAAGGGCCGGAGCGATAGCCCAGCGGGTAAGGTGTTTGCCTTACACATGGCCGGTCCAAGCCGGGCCAGGGTTCGATCCCCGGCATCCCATATGGTCCCCCGAGCACTGCCAGGAGTAATTCCTGAGTCCAAAGCCAGGGAGAAACCCCTGAGCATTGTCGGTGCCGGGTGTGACCCCCCCCCAAAAAAAGCAAAAAAAAAAAAAAAAGATAAATAAATGGAAGCACCAAGGGCCCTGGAGAGCAGAAGTTCTAAGAAAAACAAAGAATGCGGATAGGCTTCAAAGTCTTAGTAATCAAAACATTAGTTAGAATGTTGTACTCTTGATTAGAATGTTTAGCATTAGAATAAAAATAGATACAGAGTTCAATGGAATCGAGTCAAGAGTGCAGAGTTAGATCCCTCACACATATGGACACTAAGTTTATAACAAATCAGCAAATAGCATAGAAATAGAGAAGGGAATGGCTCTTCTACAAATGGTGATGAGAAAAATGCCCTAACACCTCCAAGTATCAGCTTAGATGTCTTCAGGGATTCTATTTTAAGGAAAAGGAAATAAAAGCAAAAACAGATAAATGGGACTGTATAAAACTAAAATTAGTTTACATAATGAAAGTCACTGTCATTAAAATGAAGACATCCCACTGAATGGGAGAGATATTTGCATGCCAGATATCTGACAGATGGCTAATAGCTAACATACATAAGGAATTACAAAATTCAGCACCAATAAAACAACAGCATCAGAAACGGAAGACGTGCTGAATAAACACTGTAGCAAGGAATACATACAGACGACAGGCACATGACAAAATGTTCACTATCACTTATTATTGGAAAAAAAGCAAATCAAATCAAGAAGAAATATCAATGCACACCATCAAAATAGCTTATATACATTTTTAAAGAGCACAGGGATACAAATCCAAAAAAGATACATGCACAACTATGTTCACTGCAACTCCATTTACAAGACCCAAGCTATAGAAACACTACTGCAGATGGGTGAAGAAATACATGATAAATAGACAGAACAGAATGCTACTCAGTTGTAAGAAAAATATGGGATCTTGCACTGCTACATGGATACAACTGGAGGATGTCATGCTCAGTAAAATAAATAAAAATACAGAAACAAATACTGGATGATCTGATTTATATGTAGTATATAAAGAAACACAATAAGGGAATAGACAAAGTGAAACAATGAACTCTTGAAAACTCACTTAGAGCTGAGGTTGCCAGAGGGCTTGGGGAAGATTTGGTGTAATAAACTTTGGTGGATGGGATGCTGGTATTTTGGTGGTGGGTGTGGTGTGATAATCATGTCTTGGTAAAGAAAGTGAAGTTGTGCCACTAAAACCTGCATGGTCTTATAAACCAACAGTGCCTCAACTTAGAATTCCCAAATACCTTTACTGAGTGACTAACCCCAATATTTTGTTTCCCATTAAGTGAACCATTAGTCTACTGTACCTCTAAAAATAGGGAAGACAAAATAACAATTACCTCTTATGGTTGTCATGTGAAAGAAAATAAATAAGTTCTTAAATCCTACAATTACTACTCTTGGAGAATAGAGAATATGAGCAGGAGAAGAGAGAAATCCTCAAAACATTGAATAGTAAATTCCCAAGCTAGCCCGTGTAACAGAGCGTGACTGGAATAGAGAGAGAGCACAGTCTTGAGATGGTCAGAGAGATAGTACAGTAGTGAGACACTTGTCTCATACCCAGTCATCTGGATTTTGATTCCCCAGTGTTCTATCTGCTCCCCTGAGCTCCAACAAGGACTGACCGCTGAACATTAACTCTATTACTTGGTAGGGGTATGCCCACAGAGAAAAAGGTTTGCCTTCTCTGAATCTGTTCCCTCACCTCCGAAAAGGAAGAAGATATGCCAGCCTCACATGAATATTTTGAAAATTAAAAGAGAAATTAAAGGCAGCACTTGCAAATAAGAGCTCAAGGGTGTCAATTCCGCTCCAACCTCTTCATCAAACCTCGGCTGTTTTGAGTCCCAAACCATTCAGTCTTTCTACTAGATCACTTACACAATGATTTGGCTTTTCCAAATCCTTTTAATCCCTTCTCCCCAAATTCCCATCTTTACTTCCCTCACCTCAAGGATATAACTGGTTCCATCTGTCAGACATATTTAAAAAAATTTTTATTACACCACCATGAGATATACAATTACAAAGATGTTCATGTTTGAGTTTCAGTCATACAGTGTTCCAGCACCCATCCTCCACCAGTGCCCATTTCCCACCACCAACCAATGTCAGTTGTTCCCTCCCCCTCCCCCAGTCTGCCTCTTCTCTCTCTGTCTCTCTGTCTCTGTCTCTGTCTCACTCTCTCTCTCGCAACAAAAAATGGAATACCATGCAGCTATTAGGAAAACAAATTCATGAAATTTACCTATAAATGGATGCATCTGTCAGACTTCTACTAGATAGTTTTTTCCCAGAAGTGGCTGGAGGACGATTCATGCCCTATCTGCTCCTTACAGAAAATCTATAGTGATTGTTCTTCCCCTGAGTCACCTAATGCCAAGAAGTTCATGGTAAGAAGCTTCTGTCTCTCAACCCAGAAGATAATTTTCAGTAGCTACCTCTTTCTGCACATTTCTCTTCTCTCACTTTTGGTGGTTTTATTCATCAGGGCATCAGTCAGTTGCATGCTGAGGATGAGACAGCTTTTTGCCTTTCTATGCTGTACACCTGTGTGAGTAATGCCCTATAGCTGGGAGAACAATAAGGGCTGGAAAGGTTTTTAATTCAAGGCTGAGAAAAATAAGTATATGTCCCTTAATTCTCTGCAAAAGTTCATTCTTAGTTGGAAGAATGTTTCATCACTCAAAAAAAAAAGGTTCTGTCCTTCATTGATGTAGGTTTGTTCCTCTCAGGAGCAAAAACAATATTTTCCCCAGCAAAGGTGATTTTCCTTCTATGAAGCCTGTAGACAACCAGAATTGATTTTTCAAGCCCAAACAATTTTAGAATCTATTTATCTTCTCAGGATGATCACCTTCACCAAATCATGTTGTCATCTCTTTGCTGTCAGTTTCTGTAAGAGAGAACATTGTAGTCTTTCATACTTATAAATAAATGAATAAATAAATACATTTTATTTGTCTTCTTGGTTAAAAACACCCCTCATTCCAATCTTTGGAAGAGAAAAATCTAAATATGGAATAACACAGTGTTCTTCTAGGTAAATGTAGGAGTTAAATGCTTTATTATTTTATAATCATTTATATTTGTTTTCTATAATAGCTATAGATAAATTATTTTACAGAGGGTCGGAGCAATAGTGCAGTGGGTAGGGCATTTGCCTTCCTTGCAAGTAGCAGACCCCAGTTCAATGCCCGGCATCCCATATGCTTCCCCAAGCACCACCAGGAGTAATTCCTAAAGTGCAGAGCCAGGAGTCACTCCTTAGCATTGCCAGGTGGGAACAAAAAAGAAAAAAAAAGAAAGAAAATCATTTTACAGGCAAAATCCAGTATTTTTTTTTACCAACAAAGTAAGTGGGAGAAACTATTTTTAAAAAGTATAATAAGGACTCAATTTTCACATTTTCTTTCCTTTTACTAGAATATTGAGAAAGAGGCTTGAGACATAAATTTTGATATTTTTCAGGAAAAAAATCAGTGCTTTTACGGATTTAAAAGAAATAGCATAAGAAGTATAGAAGAATTTAAGATCAAAGTAAATTTTCCTTACCTTTATCCCCAGATACACTTTGTATTATCTAGGTTCATGTATGGAAGTACTAAGTAAATATGCGAATTAAATCAAATTATTTTGCTTCTACTATTTTAAAGAGTTTTTATACCAACACCTATGAATCTACATCACTTATTAAATGGATGCATGTATATGAATAGTTATATAACTATCATAATTTATTTAAAACATCTTGATTAATCTATCTTCAAAAATTTAGCAAGTAACAAAAAAACTGCTTCAAATAACATCGATAAAGTATTATCTTCAAATATTTCAGTAAGTGATGTCTGGTATCTAAGAGGCAGCATGGCTGGGTCAGAGTGGTGGTGAGGAAAGCTGGAAAGAAGTTGCAAGAGATTCCATTTTTTAATTAAATATTTTATTATACCACCGTGAGATATACAATTACAACGTTGTTCATGTTTGGAGGTTTCGGTCACATAGTGTTCCAGCACCCTGCCCTCCACTGGTGCCCATTTCCCACCACCAATGGCCCCAATTCCCTACCCCCTCCCATAGCCTGCCTAAATGGCAGGTTCTTTAAGGAGATTCCATTTTAACATCCACAATAATGTCCATAATCTAGTTAATAACTAGATTTGGGGTCCTAATATATCTATTCCAAATTCTCTGGGAGGATGTTAGAAGTCAAAGTTATCAGGGGCTAAAGAGATAGTACAGCAGTTAGGGAATTTTGACTTGTATGTGGCCAACCCGGGTTCAATCCCAGTATCCCATATGGTACCCTGCACCCTACAGGAGTAATTCCTGAGCAGAGAGCCAGGAGTAAACCCTAAGTGAAGGAAAGAAAGAAAGAAAGAAAGAAAGAAAGAA
>JAJIBD010038060.1:0-73094 GCA_021461705.1 Cryptotis parvus | reverse complement strand
CTTAAGCCATGTCAACTGAATTTCCATGACATGCTTCTTGCACAGTAACTAGATAATTTTTTAATTTATCACTTGATCACTTTGTTGCAGGTGGACCCCACGGGTGACTTATGAGGCAGGAAGGAGGAGAGATGGTCGCTTTCTCCCCAGCCGCCTCTGCCACCCGGGACCCGCTGGGCAGGCTAAGGACTGATAAAGTCTGCGATGAGCCCCCTGCACGGCGTGGGCCTGAGGCCCCACCAGCCCCACGAGGTGGCCGTCAAGCCACGCCTGATGTCCGCTTGATCTCTAGGCCAGGAGTTAATCCCCACCACCCGAGGTTTCTCGGGGGAGCCACGGGACTCAGGCTGGAGCGAGGAATTGCTCTTTGCAGGAAAGGAAAGTCAGTCCTAGGCCTTACCCAGGTCTGCCTCAAGGTTCTTGTCTTCCTCGCAGAAAAAAAATTTCCAGGAGTCGACGAGCAGTGAAGTAAAGTAGGTTTTATTAAGGAGGTTTTAGGTGAGGGAGGGGAGAGAAAGAAAGGGAAGAGTAACGCTCAAGGAGAACGCTGGCTGCTCCAAAGGCGGAGAGCGCGAGTAAAAGAGAGAGAGTACACATCCAAGAGGAGATGCGGGCAACATACGTTGCTCACAGGCACCACATATCTTAGCGCAGAGGCAACACCGTACCAGGCAGCATGTGCGCCAAGCATGCCTAGAGGCCCTAGCTGCCGCATGCAACATGTGGCAGCGCAGGCGCCGCCCTTTGGTCAGGACGGCTTTTTATAGATTCTCTTCCCAGTTACTCCCATATGGGGCTTCCAACCTCGGTTGCTAGGGCCCGTTGCTAAGGGAGGAGTAGACTTTGGGAGTGGTTTTCTTTGACTGGAATGTCCTGGGGTCTTCCTTGAGCTGGGTCCTGGGCGAAGGCTGATTCATCTCCCCTCAGGAGATTTACACATTCCTTTTGGCCTTTCCTTCCTCCAGGGTCTATTGTTGATATGGTCTTATCAAGTTTGGTTTCGGGCTTTTAGTCAGGTGTGGCTCTGGATCTCTTCTTCCAGGAATTTATTGCCATGTGGCGCCCCCTGTCTGCCTGCCTACATCAATCCCCCTAGAGATTTCACCCCTTAAATCTTTAAGGGGAAAGTGGTCGAAGGTCCGTCTTCTGTATTTTGCTTCCTGCTGACAAGAGGGGCTTGTAGACCCTGCCTACAAGGGTGAAATCTCCTTACTACCTTAGTTTGAATGGGGCCCAGGCAATGAATGAAGGTTAGATTCCTGAAGTTGTTTATCTGCAAGACAAAGACCAGATCAATTAGGCTAAGAAACATTACTTTGAAATGATTAGACCCTGAAGGGAGTGCAAAGGTCCTTTTGCCCTAGTGAGGGCAGAGTGGTTTGCTGCTGATGGAAAACACCAATGTTAAGGTAGAAACACCAGCCACCTCTTTTGGCTTTTTGGTACAACATAGAAAAACTTTAATTTTTTTTTACTGAAGGTTTTAATAGGAATGAATAGATAACTATATTCTGAACATTTGAGCATTTACATGAACTTAAGTTGCCAATTCTTAAGATTAATCTCTGACACATGAAGCACAGTCGAGTTTATTTTAACTGCCCTGTTTAGTCCCTTTTATGGACGGTTGTTATTTGCTACAATCTTTATGAACCGAGAACGAACACTTAACCAGTTTGGATGCTAACTTGAAGACTCTTGGCTTATTAGCAGACTTTAGAGTATATTTGCCTTTTAGCTGATGTTCCTGGTTGGACTGATGACATGTATAACTTGAGTTCCCTTTTAGACTAGGCTGATTACTTACAGTTAGTAAAGCAAGTTCTATTTGGATTATTTAAGGGTACCTTTTAAATCAAGCCTATTTGGATACATACATTTATTTAATTGCCTTTTGTAGCTAGAATTTGATTTGTACAAAAGTTATAGAAATATGGTTTTCTTTTTACCTTCGCTTTAAATTTGCCAAATGACTTTTATAAACCTGACTTGTTCTTTTGCATAAACACAGCAAAACTGGAGAACTTTCCACTTAGGGTACCCCGTTACTACTAAGAAGTTCTGGGAATTGGCTAAGACAGAGCAGGCAAACACCAATCATGGTATTTTAATGTTTTTACCTGCCACGTTAGGGGCTACCCCAGGCTTGGCCATGAAGATCAGGTTCCATGATGAGCTACAGGTGACCCTCGGGCCTCTTCCACTGTGTTGAGCAGAGCGTGACAACATCCCTCTTTGGGGCTGAAGCCATTCCCTACAGCAGTCGTCCTTGTTGCATGGCCCAGGCAGTTGTTAGTCACCACAGACTGGCAGATTTCTCGTTCCTCAGCAGAGATGATCTTCGGTTCTTCCTTTAGCTGGCCTGCCTCTAGGGTCTCCCTGAGGTTTGTAGGGTACTTGCAGCTGTACCTGTGATAACTGCATGCTTCTGTTATTTAGACCAATCCCTTTGACTTCTATTTTCCCTGGAAGAGGGCCTTGGGGTTCCATACTGGCTTTCCTGTCTGCAAGAGGGCTGCTAGGCCCTATTACAGAGAGGGAAATATTTTGTTTGAGTTTATGCAAACCAACACAGTGCCATGAAACATTAAAAGACGTACTGAAGGTGTAAAGAGAGAAAAGCATATATTACACTTTACTCACAATGAAGTACAATATACCAATTTGCTGTTGGAACTGCTTAAAAGAAGCATAAAGTTCTGTTGAAATAGAGCAGACAGTTTAACAGTATTCTGTGTAACTTATTTAACTCCATGTTAAACAAAACCCTAATTACCAGTTTTTAGGAGCACTGTAACAGGAGTTCATACCATCTGTTTAATATTTTTTTCATAGATCTTACCAACGAGATACTTTAGAAAAGAGTTTTATAGTTTACTTAACATTTTTTTGACCTTCTACACATTTCTTTACATTCATCCTGTTTTGTAGCTTTCCTGCAAAAATAAGCCTTTACTTTAGCAGAATTCCTTCCTTTTCCCACAGACATTTTCATCCATTATCTTTCTGTTACTTAAAATGCATTATTTAGACTCTTATAGTTACACCCTAAAGTTATTAACTTTCTTATTTTACAGAGCTCAGTACAGGCTGATTTTTTTAAGAAGTTTGGAAACACTTTTGCTAATTATTTTTATTTAGCATGACAAGCTACTTTAAAAGCATTAATTTCATATTTTAGGAGAACATAAATAATGCAAAGTAAAAAGTACTTATAAGATTACTATTAAGAAACAGTGACTTCACACTTGTGAATGAAAGCTTTTAATTTAAGACTAGGTTGATATTTGATGACAAAGCTTACATATATTAAAAAGCTATTTCAATAATAGCACATACTGGGCAGATTAGAAACAATGCCTGAAAAAGAAAAACTGACTGTTGTCATTTACTTTGCACATATTAATTTTTTTATGTTGAGAAGCCACAAATTGGAAGAAACATTCCTGGCTCCTTGAATGTGGCTGACTTTCTTAAGCCCTGAGGCTGCTCTGGAATTTCACCTGAAAAGCCTTTAAGGCATAATGCTGTGGCTTCAGATTTATTAAAACAAATATGTAGACATATTAACATACGGCATTTGAACCAACTTTTGTGAAACACAAGATTTTCTTGACTTAATTACAACAGTTTCTGTACCTTAGTTAATTTTGAAAACAGCCTAATTTTTTATTAGAATTTGACTAAGGCTTATAAGGTAAAACTGCACAATTTTACAAAGTTTTTATTTTTTCCCTGATTTTGACTTTAGCTTTTACCCCTTTTTAACAGCACAAGTTTTGCAGCTGAGAGAATCTTAGGCATTAGGAACCCTTAAAAAAGGTTTTACAATTATATTTTAACCCCTTTACCATAAGACTTAGATTGAGCACGTTGATTTTTTTTTTTCCTGCTTAACACTTAGTTTAGAACACATGGCCTATTCCTGGCTTAACAATTTGCTTTTGATTTTAACTTGGTTTTATTTAACACTTTAATGTTTTACACAGACAAGACAAATGCAAACAATTGGTGGCCACCACACATGCACATGCACACACACATACATATACAGTTGATTGATTAATTTTTAGTTATGATTTGACCCTTTTGGAAGGGTAGAGGAAACTGATAGACTGAAGAAAGGAAGGGCAGTCCCCCAGGGCAAATAGCCCTGCTTTGCTGATTGGGACCTCGCCCTACATTTTTCAGCCTGTACCAGCCTCTGTCCCCTGCCTGTCTTTTACATGAAGCATGGGTCAAGAGCTTTTGTTGAAAAAACCGGCCACCTAGATTATGGCCGAATTAAGTTGTAAACTTAATGCTACTGTTTTTAGCTTTTAGTTTTGAGTTTAGCTTTTTCTAGTTTTAAGTTCTGAATGCACCTTAATGGCCTTTGCTAACTAGAGGCATAGTAAAGAGAGGCACAAAAGAAAGTTAAAATTAGTTACGATGTACAGTTTTTGGAGATAGATGTTAGTGAGGACAGGTTAGGCTGTAAAAACCTGTAAATTGAATTACTGCATTAATACCCTTTTGAAATTAATTACTACATTTGTGCCTTCTTTGATTTGATAATTCTGTACTGGACCTGTTAAGGAAAAACTGCTGTTAAGCCTACCGGTAATTAAGGTTAGCAGCCAGTGCTTATCTGCAGGTCCTGGTGTGCTTTTGCTTTTTTGCGTGCAACAATCGGACAAAATTATTAGCCATTTTAGGTGAACTTAAAGCAAAGGTTAGAAATTGAACTTTCTTTATAAACTTGAAGGATCTTCCCCAAAAATGTCCCTAGCTGCTTGCGTTACTGAAGCTCATTGTGAAAGGTACATGAACCTTTATTATTCCTTCCTCCCCATTTGGCACTTCTCTTAGAGGAAGAATTTTTTCTGGTTTTGGGTGGTAAGAGACTTTACTTCGAGTACGCCCTGTTAGACTAGTTTTCAGGGAGGGAGACATTTTAAAGTTTCTTTGGAGTGGCAGCAGATTTTTTTTTGCAGTTATCTCCTGCGCCAGCCTCGTCTTCTGAGGAGGAACTGTGCTCTTTAATTTCCCTATGATGTTTGTGAGCCCCTTTGCTAATAACTTTTTTTCTCTGGACCAGCCTGGTCTTCTGAGGAGAGGCTGCGCCCCTTACTCCCTGCGGTTTGTGCGAGCTCTTCTGCTACTACTCTCCTCTGCACTGGTCTCTTCTGGGGGAGGAGCTGCGCTCTTTGGTACCCCCTGCGATTTTGGGGGGGTCCTAGGGCTTGGAGACCTTGGGCTAGAAGAGCCCTCGGATTGCCGGGATAGTTTTGGCAGGGAGGCGTGACCGGTACCAGCCCAGACTTCTTGAGTCTTTACGGACTCTAAGCGGAGCCAGCGGCAGGGAGGAGCCGACACCGGAGGCACAGTAGGGGTACAGAGGCTGCGGCGGTGGCAGCGGCTGAGCCTGGAGCCAGCGGCTGCGGAGGCGGAGGCGGCAGCGGCAGCGGTAAGCCTGAGCCGGTGCCAGCGGCTGGGCCAGCGGCCCTCCAAAGGGACTGAGGCCCCCGGGTCCAAACGGACCTCCGTGTGGGAGGAAACATCATTAGAATGTCGTCTATGGGATCTGGTTCTGGTTCTTTTTCCCTGTAGCATCCGCATAGAAGATGCGGCCGCCCTTTTCCTTTAAGGCTTGATACAGTGCCATGAAGGCTTGAATGTAGGGGGGTTTCATCCCATTTCCTTTGCCTCTTGCAGAAGCGATCTAGCTGCAAGATGGTGTTGTATTGCAAGCTACCATTCACTGGCCATTTTTCCCGTGTTCTAGTTTATAGTTAGGCCACGATTTGTTACAAAGGTCTTTGAGCCGTGCCTTGCTTAGACATTCTAGTTGTAGGTCCTTCCAGTGTTTTAACAAGCCAAGGGGGGACTCCTTTGGGTATAGAGGCAGAATTTCCCATATTTTAAGTATTTTGGCAGCAACCTATGAAAGAAGGAAAGAACTAAAACAGGATGGTTCCTTGGCAAAACTCTTAATGCAGAAAACCGCTCGCGGGGAGGGGTTGCAGCCCCAGCCCCGAGGAGAAACACTGCTGGGGAGGGGTCGCGGAGCCCCAGCCCCGAGGAGAAACACTCGCGGGAGGGGTCGCAGCATCGCGCAGCCCCAGCCCCGAGGAGAAACACTCCGCGGGAGGGGGTCCGCAGCGTCGCAGCCCCCAGCCCCGAGGAGAAACACTCGCGGGAGGGGTTGCAGGCCCCAGCCCCGAGGAGAAACACTCCCGGGGAGGGGTCGCAGCATCGCGCAGCCCCAGCCCCGAGGGAGAAACACTCGCGGGGGGGTCGCAGCGGCGCAGGCCCCAGCCCCGAGGAGAAACACTCGCGGGAGGGGTTGCAGGCCCCAGCCCCGAGGGAGAAACACTCGCGGGAGGGGTTGCAGCGCCGCAGCCCCAGCCCCGAGGAGAAACACTCGCGGGAGGGGTTGCAGGCCCCAGCCCCGGGGAGAAACACTCGCAGGGAGGGGGTTGCAGGCGTCACAGCCCCCAGCCCCGAGGAGAAACACTCGCGGGAGGGGTCGCAGCATCGCAGCCCCCAGCCCCGAGGAGAAACACTCCGCGGGAGGGGTTGCAGCGCCGCAGCCCCCAGCCCCGAGGGAGAAACACTCGCGGGAGGGGGGTCGCAGCGTCGTGAGCCCCCAGCCCCGAGGGAGAAACACTCGCGGGAGGGGGTCGCAGCGTTGCAGCCCCCAGCCCCGAGGGAGAAACACTTCGCGGGAGGGGTCGCAGCGCTCGCAGCCCCAGCCCCGAGGAGAAACACTCGCGAGGGGGGTCGCAGCCGTCGCAGCCCCAGCCCCGAGGAGAAACACTCGCGGGGGGGTCGCAGCATCGCAGCCCCCAGCCCCCGAGGAGAAACACTCGGGGGGGGCGCAGCATCGCAGCCCCCAGCCCCGAGGAGAAAAACCGCCGCGGGAGGGGGTTGCAGCCCCAGCCCCGAGGAGAAGTCAGGGGTCCACTTTGACCATGGACGTCTCCATAAGTGACCTCTGAGTTACCCCAAGCGTCCCTGGGGCCTTCCCCGGCATCCACCACGACCACGACCTGCGTGTGGAGCCGACCAGCCTGTCGTGGGTTTCCAAGAGATAGAGGAAAAAGTTCTGCCTTAGTTGGTTGCTGCCTTCTTCAACCTTGCTGACATTGCTGCATCTTTCATTAGGTTTTAAGTTTTCTGCCTTTCTGCCATTTGCTGGACTTCTTAATAAATTTTAATTTCTGCCTTGGCGACATTTACTGGGTCCCTTACTGGGTTCTGCCTTGCTGCTTTGGCTTAGTTTTCTGGGCCTTCCACTGGGTTTTGCCCTTGCTGCCTTTTACCCTTTTTTTTTTTCTTTGCCTGGGGCTAAAGCTGCTAGAGGCCTCCTTTACGTTCTAATTGACCTCCTGGTGTTTTTTTTTTAATCCTAGCCGGTTTTCTTCCCTATGTTATTTTGGGACGAGGAGAGAGAAAGGGGACTGCTAGCTGTAATTTGGTTTTCTAGAATCTTTCACTAGTGGGTTTCCTCCCACCCCTCCCACAGTGATAGGTGACGCGAGACAGACAAAGGAGGGGGTGCCTCTTTACAGAGACCATTCAGTTGCTTGTCTACGGTGAAGAACTTAGCCGTAGTGGACTCAGCAGTTGTGACTTGCGGCCGACCTCTATGTCAGCGCCACCATAGACCATATGTTCTTCAGTAGCAGACAGCCCACTCGGCTCCGTAACCTTTGTGGGACCTTAAGGGTGCCGGTCGTGGAGCCACAGACTCACGCCTGATAGGAGGACCTATCAGGGTGCTCATACACACACTCACTCACACAGAGGTTATTACATTCCTCCCCCCGTCCCCCTAGAGATTTCCAAGGGAGCATACCTTTTACGCAGATTTTTCACGGATTACCTCCTTCTGGGGGACTTCACTGCACCGTCCCTTCGTGGTCGCCAAAATGTTGCAGGTGGACCCCACGGGTGACTTATGTGAGGCAGGAAGGAGAGAGAGATGGTCGCTTTCTCCCCAGCCGCCTCTGCCACCCGGGACCCGCTGGGCAGGCTAAGGACTGATAAAGTCTGCGATGAGCCCTGCACGGTGTGGGCCTGAGCCCCACCAGCCCCACGAGGTGGCCATCAAGCCACGCCTGATGTCCGCTTGATCTCTAGGCACGGAGTTAATCCCCACCACCCGAGGTTTCTCGGGAGCCACGGACTCAGGCTGGAGCGAGGAATTGCTCTTTGCAGGAAAGGAAAGTCAGTCCTAGGCCTTACCCAGGTCTGCCTCAAGGTTCTTGTCTTCCTTCGCAGAAAAAGAATTTTCAGGAGTCGACGAGCAGTGAAGTAAAGTAGGTTTTATTAAGGGAGGTTTTAGGTGAGGGGGAGGGAGAGAAAGAAAGGAAAGAGTAACGCCGCTCAAGGGAGAACGCGGGCTGCTCCAAAGGTGGAGAGCGAGTAAAAGAGAGAGTACACATCTCAAGAGGGGAGATGCGGGCAACACACGTGCTCAGGCACCACATGCAGCGCCGCAGGCAACATGTGTACCCAGGCAGCATGTGCACGCAGGCAACATGTGAGCCCAGGCAGCATGTGCGCCGCGGCGACATGTGTACCCAGGCAGCATAGCGCGCCGCCCTTTGGTCAGGACGGCTTTTTATAGATTTCTTCCCAAGTTACTCCCATATGGGGCTTCAACCTCGGTTGCTAGGGCCCCGTTGCCAAGGGGAGTAGACTTTGGGAGTGGTCTTCTTTGACTGGAATGTCCTGGGGTCTTCCTTGAGCTGGGTCCTGGGCGGAAGGCTGATTCATCTCCCTCAGGAGATTTACACATTCCTTTTGGCCTTTCCTTCCTCCAGGGTCTATTGTTGATATGGTCTTATCAAGTTTGGTTTCGGGCTTTTAGTCAGGTGTGGCTCTGGATCTCTTCTTCAGGAATTTATTGCCATGTGGCGCCCCTGTCTGCCTGCCTACATCAACTTGACATCCCATTATTCATCAATTTGCTTGAATGGACACCAATAACATTTTCATTTGACTCTATCACGTGCCAGTGTAGCCCAATGGCATCTGGTTGCTTCAGGAATACAAAGAGCCTCAGACCGTCGTTCAGGGTCTTGATGAAGAAGTCTGACCGTCTTGTAGGTAGACGGCCACGAGATATTTTGACATCCCGTGGGATCAGTCAGTAATGGCTCTAGTCCAGTGGTCATCTCCAAATCGCATTACATGTTCAGCCCATCTGATTTTCGATGCCTTGGCAATGAGACAGCGCCCCTGACTCTGGAACAGTGACGGAGGTTGGAACTCCAGATTCCTTCTCTCACTTGAGTAAGGCATGATATTCCAAGCATAGCTCTTTCGATTCCTCTTGGGGAGACCCGAATAGCCTTCTCTGCTTTCGTAGGGCCCAGGTCTCTGAAGCATATGTTAATGCAAGGAGAATGGTGGAGTTGAAGAGATGTGCCCGGAGCCAGAGGTTCTTTGTCTTTTTAGCTATTTTTCTTTGATGCTTTTGAAGGCATTCCATGCCACTATTCCTCCTGTGTAGCTCAGGTTTTAGGTCGCTCATCATGTTGACTTCTCGACCTAGGTAACTACTGCATTCAGAGTTGTTTGTTCCATTGAGAGTGAATGGGGCCTCTGGAACTAGTTCATTTTTCATGAACATAGTTTTGTTGAGATTCAGCTGTAGACCTATCTTTCCACATTCTCAGTCAAAGTCAGCCAGCATTTGTGCCGCTTGGCTAATGTTTGGTGTTCTTAGAACGATGTCGCAGCGTAAGCAGAGGTGGTTTAGTTGCTAACCATCTATCTTCATTCCCATTCCTTCCCATTCTAATTGCTGCATGATGTTCTCCAGGGTGGCACTGAAGAGTTTTGGTGAAATGGTATCACCCTGCCGAATACCTCTTTTGACATCGATGATCACTTCTTTGTAGAATGGTGATATCCTGATAGTGAATCCGTAATACAGCTCCGCAGAAGGATCTTGGTATATTGGGTTTGAAGTAGGGCTTCAAACCCTATTTGGCTAGGGCTCCGATGACCGCTTCAGTCTCCACAGAATCAAAGGCTTTCTTTAAATCAATGAACATGAGACAGAGTGGCATCCTGAACTCCCTACAAACTTCAATGAACTTGGTTACCGTGTGGATATGGTTGATTGTGCTGAATCGTTTTTGAACCTAGCTTGCTCACATAGTTGTCTTTCATCGAATGTTCTGCCAATCCTGTTCAGGATGACTAAGTGAACAGCTTGTAGATGACAGACAACAGGTAGATGGGCAATAGTTGCCAATGTGGTGAATGTCTCCCTTCTTGAATAGTAGAACTGTCCTGCTGGTTTTCCGTTGGGAGGGCACCTTGCATTCAGACAGGTAGCATGTGAGGAGTCGAGCCAGGGTATTGATGAGTACCGAAGGCAGATTCTTCAGATGTTCTGGTCTGACTTTGTCTGGCCTCGTGCTGTTCCCTTCTTTACCAATGTCTTTTTATTATCTTTTATTAATAAAATAATAAAAATATATAAAATAACTCATTGCAGCTTATGCCATATCTGACCTATCTTTAAGGTCTTATTTTCTAAGTTTTTTATGTAGAAATTAGTAATATTTTTCTTTACCTTTTGGGGGCTCTGTTATGAAGGACTATGCAATAAAGGAGTGAAGTGCTTGTTTTATGTTCTTTGTCTTATAGTGAGTGCCAGGAGTCAAACTCAGGACCTCACATGCAAGTAATTTGCTCTACCACTGAAGATTACCAAACCCAATAAAATAATATTTCATATTTGCTTTTTCTTGATCACTTGATCACATGAATCCCAGTTATTCATCGATTTGCTCGAGCAGGCGCCAGTAACATTTCCAATGGACCCTATCACGTGCCAATGTTGCCCAATGGCATCTGGTTGATTCAGGAATATGAAGAGCCTCAAACCATTCCTTCAGGGTCTTGACAAGAAAGTCTGACCATCTTGTAGGCGGGCGGCCATGTGATCTTTTGACATCCCGAGGGATCCAGTCTGTAATGGCTCTAGTCCAGCGGTTGTCTCCAAATCACATTACATGTCCAGCCCATCTGATTTTTGATGCCTTGGCAAACGAGGCAGCGTCCCCTGATTCTGGAATAGAGACGGAGGTCAGAACTCCAGATTCCTTCTCTCACTTGAGTGAGGCATGATATTCCAAGCATAGCTCTTTCGATTCCTCTCTGGGAGACCCGAATAGCATTCTCATTCTGCTTTCATAGGGCCCAGGTCTCTGAGGCATATGTTAATGCAGGGAGAACGGTGGAGTCAAAGAGATGTGCCTGGAGCCAGAGGTTCTTTGTCCTTTTAGCTATTTCTTCGATGCCTTTGAAGGCATTCCATGCCCCTCTCTTCCTTCTGTGCAGCTCAGGTTTTAGGTCGTTCATCATGTTGACTTCTCGACCTAGGTACACATAACTGCTGCATTCAGAGATGTTTGTTCCATTGAGAGTCAATGGGGCCTCTGGAACTAGTTCATTCTTCATAAACATGGTTTTCTTTAGAGTCAGCTGTAGACCTATCTTTCCACATTCTCGGTCAAAGTCAGCCAGCATTTGTGCTGCTTGGCTAATGTTTGGTGTTATTAGAACGATGTCATCAGCGAAGCAGAGGTGGTGTAGTTGCGGACCATCTATCTTCACTCCCATTCCTTCCATTCCTATTTGTTGCATTATGATCTTGAGGGTGGCGCTGAAGAGTTTTGGTGAAATGGTACCACCCTGTCGAGACCCCCTCTTTTCACATTAATGATCACTTCTTTGTAGAATGGTGAGATCACTTCTTTGTAGAATGCTTTTCTATTTCAGTAAATATGTCATCTTTTCTATTGCATTCAGTTACATTTTCTATATTTTATTTTGAAAAATTGTTTTCAAGTTTGTTGCTAAGGAATATGTTAGTGTGGTAGTACTAGTTGGTCCAAAGGATCTGAAGTATTGTTAAGCTAGTTTGGTTGTACTGATTTTGCTTCTCTGTGTCAATTGTATTTTTTTGTTTGTTTTCACCTATGAGTCAAGAAAATGCTACAAATGTCCCATGATCATTCCTCTGAATCTAAAATCTTCCCTTCCCTTTACCTCCAGGCAGTGCTAGAGGCTTAATTCCAAAGCTCCCACATGTAAAACATGCTCTCAAGCCTTTAGAATCATTTCTCTAATCTCTCCTCCCTCTTTCTTACTGATCTCCTCTACCTCACATGCTGCAGTAAAAATCTAATGATTGATTCAAAGAAGGTCCCTATAAACAATACCCTGGTATGCCAGAGAAGAGCAGTATTTTTATCTTTTGAACAAATATTTTTTAAATATTTTATTATACCACCATGAGATATACAATTAAACAGATATTTATGATCACTTGATCACTTGACATCCCATTATTCATCGATTTGCTCAAGCAGGCGCCAGTAAGCAAGCAGCAGCTTAGTATGACCCTGAAATTTCATCAGACCCTCCTTGTTCGTCCTTCTTAGTGCTGCTGTATTAAGGGCTCTTTCAGGGTCAGGAAGATGAACATTTTTTATTACTGGTTTTGGCATATCGAATACGCATTGGACAGCTTGCCAGGCTCTACCGCTGCAGGCGGTATACTCTTAGTAGCTTGCTGGGCTAAGCACTGCCAGGAGTAATTCCTGAGTGCAGAGCCAGTAGTAACCCCCTGAGCATCTCTGAGTGTGATGTCGCTTTCCGCCCCTGTTGAGCAGGACATGCCCTTCAGCCGCTCCACATAGCCGGAGGACACATGGTTTGTGCCCCAGTCGCCCCACTGGCAGTGCTTGTTGAGCGCCGGTAATATGGCGTGTTAAAGATGGTGAAGAAAGATGACCGGTGTTAAAGATGGTGAAGAAAGATGACCGCCGGGTGTCGGTCATCGTGGTCGCCCCATGGGCCAGGCCAGTGGAATGGGGCCCACAAGCCGAGGGGCTCCCCCGCCTCTACTGTGGCCGCTTATTCTTTTGAAAATACTCATTTGAATTCTATTTTCTCAGCTGCTTTATAGCAGCTCGCTTCTCCTCTGAGAAGTAGGAATGTAGGTAGGTTCATGACTTTGAATGCACCTTGCAGATACATGGTGGCTGTGGGTGACAGAAACTCTGTCTTATGTGTATGTAAGATGGTTTCTTCTAACAGATTATAATACTGTTCCTAGAAACTTCACCTACTATTACAGTATTCTAGGTCAATTGCCTAGGAACACTGAGACCTTATTATGCAAACTTGTATCTTTAACAAATGGAAAGGCTACTGCTATGAATGTACCAAAAAATGAAGTGAGGAAGATTCATCTTCTGGACATTCTATTATGCTCTTACTGTTTTTTTTGTAGAATGTTTCCACATTGCCTTGATGGGTGAAAAAAATTGTTTCATTAATCAGGAACAGCTATTGAAAAGATGTTACCCGTTTTAGAGGTTGACTGAAGAGTTTCTTTTGATTTCTCTATATTTGGGATTCTGTGGTTTCAGTGTCAAAAAAAAACCACCAGTTAGGAAGCACTGGTGGAGTCTGAGTTTGAGCTGTGCCATGAGTCTGTACATAGGCTCACTGGACAAGAAATCTTTTTGTAATTTTGTTGTTCCTTACTTTTGTTTTTCTGTACCCCCAAAAAATCCCCCCCATCTTGTTTGTTTGTTCATTCCTGGCCATGCTCTGGACTTACTCCTGGATATGGGCTCAGGGATCAGTCCGGGCGAGCCTTGGGATACCATATGGGACACCAGGTATAGAGCCCAGGTGGGCTAGTGTGCAAGCAATGTGCATTACCTACTTGTCTCTCTGCCTTCTGCCCTTTGTGATTTTAAGTATTCTGTAACCTTCAACTTATCTTCCAGTAAGAAAAACAGCCTTACGTTTGGGTGCTGAAAATACACACCTGTGTATATTATGTGGGGGCTGGAAAGAGAGCTTAGTGGAAAGAGAGCTCATATATGCATGCCAAAGGCTTGGGTTCACTCCCCATACCCTGGTCCTGGATCACTGCGTGCTGTGACATTCAAACACAGATATAAAGAGACGGAGCTCATGTCCCATGTATTATAAATTAAATTTATCATATATTTGTATAGACATCGTATATTCTTACATCTTCATATAAAATTATGTGTACATAGTATATATTATATGTAATACATACTCTGTTGGCCAGTTATACAATCAAAATGAATAAGTATAGAGATATTTGAAAATGAGACTATGCCTTCGTGGCAACTAACAAGTTCCCCCTGGGCTGGATATTTAATGATCTTGTATTTTAGTGAGACATGTGATGAAGGAAGGCATCCCATTATAATTCTGAACAAATGAGTTGTGCACAGCCAAAGTGCCATTTGCAATCTCTGTGTACTGGCAAAAAACAAAACAAAACAAAACAAACAACTGTGCACTAAGAGATGAATGTTTAATAACAGCAGAGAAAATATACTATATTCATCTTTGCTTTAGATTTCTTCTTTTTAACACTGTTCCCTACCCCCACCCTCATACAAGGATTCACTTACAAAAATGTGACAGCTGGGTCCCTGCTCTGCACGGGACTAACTTAGCCAGGTGCTTCTAATTGCAAGCTTCCTCTAGAAGCCTGTGCCCAGCTGTGCTGGAATTGATTCCCTGCCATATAGGAAACTGAAGAGGAAGCCTGAACTGGGTCAGAAAACTGCCGCGACTCATCAAGTCTCACCAACTCTGATTGTGCCCTTAGCTCCTTGTTTAACACTGCCCGGTCTCTTGGTGTTGGTGCTTTCCTGAGCCTCTCGCTCAGGTCAGTCTGACTCTCTAGAAGCTGTAGCATCCACCTGTCAACCAGCCTCAGTGTGATTCAAGGTCAGTCCTTGGAGCTGCAAGAGCAGAAATGAAGTGCGATGGACAGTTACTCTGCCTTTACTTTCACTGTTTGTCTATGAATTTCTCCAGTGTTTTAGTTTTTCCTGTGATTAGAGCATAAATCTGGTCCCCTCAATTATTTTTTTTTAACCGTTTTCACCCAGTCCTACCCATAAACCATGTTTAGCTGCTGTGTGTATCACCATTATATATTTCAGTCTGCCATATACACACTCTGGGCACTTGTTCATACCGTTTCTATCTCTACAGTCCATTGCAACACAATATAAAAAGACAACTTGCTCTGCCTGATGCCCACAAAGATCCTGTTGTTGGTGGTTATTTGCTTTGCATCTGCAATTGTTATGGTAATGATACTCAGGTTCTTTTCCTCAAGCAGTCAAGGTACTAGAGAGAAGGACTGACCAAATTCAGAAAAGATTTTAAAGAAAGGGTGAAAGGCAGGGAAGTGCCCCAATGATGACAAGGTTCACCTCGGGAATTCCAGAGAATAGTAGAAACCTTTCTGGTATTACACCTTTTGGAAAAAGGTGGGGATGGGTGGGCTCTTTTCTCATTGAATTAAAGAAGATGGGCCTGTAAACAGAGGTGAGGATATGGAGATGATTATCTTCTGGTGTCTGGTCCTGTAGCTTATTGAATCATCAAGGTCATTGTGCAGAGATGAGGTTATTAGGTACCTCCTAAACTATCTGGGCGTGACATTTCATACCAATGATTCATTTTCTTAGATTCATATTTTTAAATATTTTATTATACCACCATGAGATATACAATTACAAAGATGTTCATGTTTGGGTATCGCCATACAGTGTTCCACCACCCATCCCCTCCACCAGTGCCCATTTCCCACCACCAATGTCTCCAATTCCCTCTCCCTCCCCGAGCCTGCCTCTATTGCAATTTCTTTATCTTTTCTCTCTTTCACTTTCTCTATCTCTTTCTCTCTTCCTTCTCTAACACATTGTGGATTGTTGTCGGGACGCCGCCAGGGTCCCCGACAGTGTCAGGATAGACGTTCTCTTCTACCTCCGAGGATGCTGGGGAACAGATGAAAATTCACAAGTCCCGTGCAGTTCCAAAAAAGGCTTTTAATAGTACAAAAGCTCTTCCACAGCACTCCAATATAATGAACAAACTCTAGTTCTGGTCTGAACATAGACCATACAAAAGAGCCTAAGTCTCCCACCAAAGAGAGAGGATCTCACCCGAGATGAGTCCTACCCAGAAGAAGGAGCAAAAGGCCAAAGAGCAAAAATCCGAAAGCCAAAAGCCAAAAGCAAAAGGCCGAGGAGCCAAAAGCAGAAAGCGAAAAGGCTCCAAAGTGAAGGGGCCTCAAGTCAGTCCCCTTATATACACCAAAGTAATCCAACTGGGAGAGTCATGTCAACAAAGAACTCTAAACAGAGTGTAGTGCCACACCCCTATTGCAGGTATAAACAAAGATTATGCCAAGGACTAATCCCGAGATTATCTCTTATGAAAACACTGGAGAGAGAGGGCTGATATAAAGTAATACATCTTAATTTCATGACTTCATGTAATCTAGATGGTACCCACAAGGTCCTTCTTATTATTATCTGCACCAGGGTGATTCTGAGTATCTTGTTCTTGTGTACTGAAAGGGTCACACTCGGCTGCTTAGAGCAAACTAGTATGATCCTTCCTATAGTCTTCCTATAGTCTCAACATAGCCAGAATGGTAGTCTCCTGGTAAATTCTAACTGTCCCATGCTGGGTGCAATGGGTATAAAGAGGAGTTGTACCCAATCTAGAAAACATAGATGTATTAGTATATGTATAAGTCAGAAGTTATTCAGTCAAGGTGACTTCTGTAACTGCCACACCCTCTAGCAGTGTTTACATAGAAGAGAAGTCTGATTAGAATGAACTTTGGCTTAAATAGATTAAGCTGGGAGTGGGCAAAACAACAAAACTCCCAGAATAGCTAAACCTGTCCTTCAACAGATTGTAATACATACATTTAGAAGTTATCATGTATATCTTTTTTGCTATATTTAATGCTTAGTTCTAAATTGGTATTAGCACTTGATCACTTGTTCACTTGAATCCCGTTATTCATCGATTTGCTCAAGTGGGCGCCAGTAACATTTCCACTGGACCCTATCACGTGCCAATGTAGCCCAATGGCATCTGGTTGATTCAGAAATATGAAAAGCCTCAAACCATTCCTTCAGGGTCTTTACAAGGAAATCTGACCATCTTGTAGGTGGGCGGTCACGTGATCTTTTGACATCCCGAGGGATCCAGTCGGTAATGGCTCTAGTCCAGCAGTTGTCTCCAAATCACACTACATGTCCAGCCCATCTGATTTTTGATGCCTTGGCAATCAAGACAGCATCCCTGATTCTGGAATAGTGATGGAGGTCAGAACTCGGAGTCCTTCTCTCTCTTGAGTGAGGCGTGATATTCCAAGCATAGCTCTTTCGATTCCTCTCTGGGAGACCCGAATAGCATTCTCATCCTGCTTTCATAGGGCCCTGGTCTCTGGAGGCCTATGTTAATGCAGGGAGAATGGTGGAGTCAAAGAGATGTGCCCGGAGCCGGAGGTTCTTTGTCCTTTTAGCTATTTCTTTGATGCCTTTGAAGGCATTCCATGCCGCCTCTCTTCCTCCCTGCGCAGCTCAGGTTTTAGGTCATTCATCACGTTGACCTCTCGACCTAGGTAACTACTGCATTCAGAGATGTTTGTTCCATTGAGAGTGAATAGGGAGTCTGGAACTAGTTCATTTTTCATGAACATAGTTTTCTTCAGATTCAGTTGTAGACCTATCTTTCCACATTCTTGGTCGAAGTCACCTAGCATTTGTGCCGCTTGGCTAATGTTTGGTGTTATTAGAACGATGTCATCAGCAAAGTGGAGGTGGTGTAGTTGCCGACCAGGGAGAATGGTGGAGTCAAAGAGATGTGCCCGGAGCCGGAGGTTCTTTGTCCTTTTAGCTATTTCTTCGATGCCTTTGAAGGCATTCCATGCTGCTCTCTTCCTTCTGCACAGCTCAGGTTTTAGGTCATTCATCATGTTGACTTCTCGACCTAGGTACAAATAACTGCTGCATTCAGAGATGTTTGTTCCATTGAGAGTGAATAGGGCCTCAGGAACTAGTTCATTTTTCATGAAGGTTGGTATTAGTACTTTGGTATTAGCACTTTTGGTATTAGGTTGCTATTAGCACTTTGAACAATTATTAGCACACTGTTCCCTTCTCTCTCTTACCTAACCTCTTACTCCCACATGTTTGTGGTAATTTCCACCATTGACAAGATATCCTGATCCATGCTTCTCCTGACTTTGGATATTGGTATCATAACATGTATACACACACACACACACACACACACACACACATATATATATATATATATATATATATATATATATATATATATATATATATATATATATATATATATATACATCACTTGTATCAGTTGTCTTCCTGTTGTTCATCAATTTGCTCCAGGGGGCACCAGTAACATTTCCACATGTCCTGTCACTGTCACATGCTAGTGTAGCCCAAGGGCATCTACTCACTGCAGGAACATGAAGCACCTCAAACCATTCCTTCAGGTCATGGGAATGAGGTCTATAATTGTTACTGCTTTTTTGCATATCAATACCACACGGGTAGCTTGCCAGGCTCTGCCGTGTGGGGGAATACTCTTATAGTAGCCTCTCATCTTGCACATTTATAGTTGAATGGGGAAATATCAGCTTTTCTGCTGGGTGCAGCTCTGAGAATCTGTGGAGTCTGGATGTTGAAAATGGCGGCCCTTGTGGTTTGGGGGTTCCTCTGGCTTCTTGCGAGGCCCTGCTGGGATGGCGGGCCAGGGCTAGAACCTGCCTACCCTCCTGAGTGCCTAATGATCACTGCACCCCCTGACCTCTGCGCCCGTGCCACCTGCTGGGGAAGGGGGTGGACACCAGCATGGCCTGCCTGTGCCTGCCTGACTGGGCCTCTGGCACATCTTCCCTCCTGGGAGCCGGAGTACTTTGGGATCCATCTTATCTCACGAAGGCCTGGGACTCTGGCTTGTGGCAGAAGCCAGCTTCAAATCTTCACTGTCGCTTAGAACAGGGACCAGAACCAAGGGCCATGCTCAAACCTTCTCGGATGGAGGGAAGAACAGGTCACCCCAGGCCTGGTCTCTGCTGCTTGGCTCCCTTTTCCCAGCTTCATTGCTGCTGGGATGTGTGCAACTGTAGGGGCAGAGGTAGACAGCAAAGCTGTGTGCCCACTCTAAACTGTGCTGGGCCACAGGGAGAATACAGCAGAAGTGTGCTTGGCGGTGGCCACAGGAAACCCAGCCAAGCCTGAGGTGCTTGAGGACTGGCCTGGGCAAGTGCTGGCTGATGGCCCTGCTGTCCCTGTGTCACAGTAGAAAGCAGGCAGTGATGTGTTTGGAGGTGCCTGCACCTGGGACTCAGGAACACTGAGCTGGGATCTGACCAGCAGAGAGAGCGAGGAGGCAGTGGAGAAAGGCCCAGTGAGAATCGAGGGCCCTGGCAGGAATGATATATATACATATATATGATATATGTAAATATAATATAATATAATACAATACAATACAATACAATACAACACAATATAATATATATTTATGTCATGCAAATAAAAGCAGTCATTCTATATCTGTCTTTTTCCTTCTGGCTAATTTCACTCAACATGATCATCTCCATGAACTTCCATTTATTTATTTTTATTATTATTATTTTTTTTGCTTTTTGGGTCACACCCAGCAATGCTCAGGGGTTACTCCTGGCTCTGCACTCAGGAATTACTCCTGTTGGTGCTCAGGGGACCATATGGGATGCCGGGATCGAACCTGGGCCGCTACAGGCTGGCCGTGTGCAAGGCAAATGCCCTACCCACTGGGCTATTGCTCCGGCCCTCCATGAACATCCATTTAAAGGCAAATTTCATAACTTCATTTTCCTAATAGCTGCATAGTATTCCATTTGTAGATGTACCAAAGTTTCTTTTCCAGTCATCAGTTCTCGGGCACTTTGGTTGTCTCCAGATTCTGCCTATTGTGAATAGTGCTGCTATGAATGCATATTTCTAATCACATCTTGCCCATTCATTGTGTTTTTATCATTGACTCAGCTTAGGCATTAATTCTCCATGAATCATCCTCTGCACCTGGTACACTCCCCCACTAGATGAAGCTAGTTTCCTTTTACTCAACTCTACCTGTGGCCTCTGCACATTTCAGACATATTAGTATATAAATATGTTAATTATATATAATAGTATAATTATCCTTATATATTGTATACAACAACACATGTATGTTTCCGGTACTTGAGACACCAGTGTATGCTTTTAAAATTTTAGCGTGAATAAGCAACTCTCGTCTATATACCGTCTATGCTGTCTATGATATGTCTATAACTAACTCCTCGCCTTCTTTCAATATGAAATTTCCAAGTTTCATCAAATTATTATACCCATCTCTGGCTGTTGTTTAAATGTAAACTGCTATATCTGATCATGTACCTTGACATGCAGGATTATCTAACTCCTGGGCTGGTGTTTCTCGAAGTTGTTTTTCTCATTAACTGCCACATATGGTGAGTGATCTCTTAAGCTCCTTTGAAATTTTACTGCTCTTGGTAGAAGCCACAAACTTGAGAAGGTAGTTTCTCTGTTTGGGTTTGGCATGGCATTTAAATCAATAAAAATGCGGTAAAAACAAATACTCAGAGGCAACAGACACTGAGAACAGGTCTTTAATAGAAAGCATATCAATGTAGGGAGGATGAGAGCAATGGTTGAGGGGACTGACACTGCCACTCTTGGAAAGTGTGGTGTTGGAATGTATTTTTGCAAGAAAACAAGATATTACAAATCTTGGTGCCTAAAATGAAAACTGTTAAAGAAAAAATATAAAATGCAATTGTCCTAAACTCTGTACCCTTGAAAGAACAAGTCAGGCACCAAACCTTCTTTCTTAGCAGAAAAAGAAAAGTATTAACATATTTAATATTGATTAATGCATAACAAAACATTTCCTATTAAAAGCTTTCTGAAAATTCGTGCCCTCTATTTCAAAGTGAGCAGCTAGAGTTAGCTGAGACCCCATCCCAGCCTGAGATCGAGGATCCTTGGACGTTGTATGCCAGAGACCCTTTCCTGTTATTATCTCAAGATCTGGAATCCAAAGTTTTGAGAATTTTCTTTTTCTTGGCTACGACAAAATTTAATGTAAGTTATTTATTTCTAGTAAGAGCTGTGCCAGCTTTCAGCCTCAAATATTTCCCCAGTAATATTTAGCATTTATTTGAGGCAAACAACCCACACCGTGTCACCAGAAAACTGCCTTCTAAGTAGCATTCAATTAGGAGTTTCCACTTCGGTTAATCATTTGTGCTTAGCCATGGAGGAAGGCAGAGAGTGGTTGACATGATTGCAACGTTCCCAGAACTCTAAGTTTAGAGTTAATTTCCAGGTCACTGGTTCCAGTTACTTCCTTCTGGCTACAGAGAAGGTAAGTGTTCCTGAATTCTCTGCCCACTCAGATATGCAGGGCCATTTGGTTATATTATGCAAACATTAATTAGGGTTGTCATTGTTTATCTGCTCCTGAGAGAAGATAAAACGTATTTCTCAACCATACTCTGTTTCTAATCTAATAAATCACCCATCTTCACATCTTTCCTCACTCTCTGCTTCTAATGACTTTCACCAAGGCTACCATATAGTCTTGGTTTAACCCTTAAGACAGGTAATTTCCTCTGCCTATATTTAATTTAGCGGTCGATGGGATCCCTCTTCTCCCTTTGCTGCCCTTGATATGCTGAAAAAGCTAGTCTGAGTTCCCCCTGAGTGTTCTTCTGACACCACATTTTCCTTTCAACTGTGTGGATTGGTGCTACTCAATTCCCGTATTTCCAGTTTGTGATCATAGGTAAGAGAGAACTGAAGGAATCTATTTTATAGATTTTATATCTTTGTTTATTGATAATATCCTGCATACAGACACAAGATTTCTGAACTGGGCCTATTATTATTGTGCGATAGTAATAACCTATCCAGCTCCTTTCTGCAGAGATTCTTAGCACCTGCAGCAAGGTAGCAAAAGCCACATTTTACACTGTAGGTAATAATAGAATTTGTCTTGGGTAGGAAATTCCCCAAAAAGGAACCTGAGTAGTTGCACTAAAGAGACATCTTTCGCCTTTCTATTCCAATAAAGAGGGGACAACTTTCCCTAGAGGAAAAGCCTGGCTCCTTGCTCATAGACTGGGAGATGTAAACAATTCTCTCAGGGGAACAAAGCCAAGTGTCTCTAGTTTTACACGCTAGGAAAGTCTCCAAAGTCCTGGGTCTCATTCTCCACTGGAAATGAAGATTTATACCTCCAGGGAGATAAATCTCTCTGGATGGTCTCTTACTAATTACAATTTAACTGTCAAGCTTGCCCTAGATTCCAAATTTAGTAAAATTTGCTCAGAAAACCCTAACTCTCCAGAAACTTTAAAATATTCCACTCCAGTCCTTCAGGGACTCAGCAACAGGAAATACAACCTCTCAATTTTTTCTAACCTGCTCCCAAGCCACAGCATAATTCATCTCTCCGGCATCACCTCTCTAAAGGAGAATTTGAAACACAATAAAAATAGTTGTGTTTTTTTCCCAAAAGCCCTTCTTGGGAATTACAGACTGGGTTTTATTCAGTCTTAAATGAATAAAACTATATACCTAAGGACTAGAGCAAAATAATAAATTTTTTACCTGTTACAGATATCTAAGTTGTAACCTCTCATGTATCTCTTGATTTAATAAATGTTTGCTCATCTCACAATCTGTGTATATTTCCCCAGTGCTGCTGACAGGTGACAAACACCCTTGAGGCCATTATGCCCACACCCTTCTCTTGCTGGAGGCCCTGCTATCGGCCACAAGGAGAAAACATGCAGCAGCATTCTCAGATGAGTGAACCCTATTCTAATATGTTTTCGAATAATTGCATTCTCATCCTTACCAAAGCATAGATGGTACTACCTCTAGATTAGTACCAAAGCAGTACCTTCTAGTTTAGTACCAAAGTACTACCTCAAGATTATCAAGATTAGTACCAAAGTACCACTTCTAGATTAGTTCCCAAAGTACAACCTCGAGATTAGTACGAAAGTACCACCTCTAGATTAGTGCCAAAGTACTACCTCAAGATTAGTACCAAAGTACCACCTCTAGATTAGTACCAAAGCACGACATCTAGATTAGCAGTCTGGATGTTCATCACAATTTTGGCAAATAGTTTGATCATTTTGAGATTTCTGTTCCTCACTTTAAGTAGAAGCTAATAGAAAGATGATAATAATACTTCTCAATTGTAAAGATTAAATAAGATAATACATGCTAGTCTCTAGAAGAGCTGACACAATATATCTGCAATTCAGAGTTCATTATTATAGATCATTTTTGCTTTCTCACTTCTGTATTAGCTCCTGACACTTTTTTTTTTTGCTTTTTGGGTCACACCCGGGATGCTCAGGGGTTACTCATGGCTCTGCACTCAGGAATTACTCCTGGCGGTGCTCGGGGACCATATGGTATGCTGGGGGATCGAACCCGAGCCGGCATAGGCCGGCTACGTGCAAGGCAAACGCCCTACCCACTGAACTATCGCTCCAGCCCCTAGCTCCTGACACTTTGAGCAGCGCTGGACTCTTTGTTTTGCCTCAGGATGGATGCTTGCATTTCAGATTCTATATTTGCTGTTTCCATCTCATGGAAAGTTATCCGAGTCCATTTCTTCTCAGTCTCATATGTGTGTCTGCAAAAACCTTCCCAGTGACCGTAACTCAAACTCCTCCCCATCCCCAGGTCACCTTCTAACCCTCTGCTTATAGATGTAATCTGTGACATCAGTTTGCTCCTCTTTTAAGTAACGGATCATAACCTTAAAGCGTCTGTGTCTCCTTACTTGCTAATTGTCTGTTTACACCTCCTCAGATCACCATCCTAAGTGTATTGAAAATTAGATGCACATTAATCTTTTCCTGTGGGCAGCCCCAGTTTTTATTAAAATGCCCAGTCAATGATAGGCACTCAGGAAATACTTACTGGGTGATTGAAATAAAGAAGATGAAGAGTGGTGGAGAGGGAAAGAACAGAGGAAGGAAAAGGAGGGAAGGAAGGCTGCAAAGAATAAAGAAGGTTGTGGTTAAGTGACTATTTAAATTTAGAAGAAAAGGTGCCTATGGAAATAGCCAATTACTCTGCCATTTTTGATTTCTTGTCAGGAGCAATCTCCGGATCTCATTAGCTGCTCTGAGTACAGATCCCATTCTTCCCCGTCTATCATTGCTGTACTGACATTGCAGATTTTATAATTACCAGTTATCCCTCAGTGATTCACATCAAGATTAAGCTGTGGACAATGGTTATGAAAAATCAAGAGTGATGTGAAATTCACCTTTTCATATTGGCTTTCTGTCATGACATGGATTCCAGGCAGAACCGATATTGTCAGATCGCTTCCTCTGTGCTGAAGGTTTTAATTCCTTTCTACCAGTTGGTGACGCCATTTGATGACCTGTATCAGTTTAATTGGGCCTTGCTATATATTTAGTAGCAGCTTGCTGCTCTTTTCAACAATTACTAACAGAGCCTCAACAAATGGTCTTGATTTTACGGATGCTTTTCAAACTAGGGATGGTTTTTAAAGGCCTTTCTAAATGGCATTATAATTAATCTTTATTAGTTTTCAGGCAAGATAAATACTCTTTTTCAAAATGGTTATCTTCTGTTGAATGATAAACCATAATTCAACATAATTCCCTTTACTAGTTTAACCAGCCCCTCTGTTAAATTTTTATTTCAACTTCTTCTTAACATTGGTGATACTTAAAATTCAGCCTTTGAGTATAATAAAGAATAGATGCATATGCCAAGCTGTTTCAGCAGTGAGAAATACACACACATATATATACACATACACACATGTAAAATGCTCATTTAATTAGATAGCTCATTAAAATAAAGCATGTTTTATCACATTGTTACTTAATTAATATATGGAAAGAAAAAAGTTCTGGATTAATTATGATCACATTCTTTTGTGGGTAGATAAAATGCTCATCAGGACAGAAAATAAAGACTTTTTCATAGGGAGCTTCTTCTTAATGAGAAGAATGAGAGCTGGAAATTCAGAAGTCTTGGATTTCAGTTAGGCACTGCCACCAATTACTTATGTGCCCAAAGAGAATTATCCAGTTCCTGTGCCCATTTTGGTAAGAACATTTCCAGCCACTTTTCAACGAGTACATTGGTATTATAATTCTAATAACATTGTGAAACAATAAAATGCTATTTAAGTGTTAACCAATTTGAGAGAATGACTTATTCACTTCCATTTAATGTACAACTTATTAGCAGCACTGCTAATGGTGGTGGGCCCCACCGACTGCTGGCTTATGTGAGGCAGGGAGGAGAGACAGTCACTTTCTCCCCATCCACCTCTGCTACCCCAGACCTGCTGGGAAGGCCACGCCTCACCCAGGCCTTGCATGTTTTGTCTTTTACTCTCCGGAGAAAATTTCAGGAGACGAGCAGTGATGTGAAAATAGATTTTATTTGAAGGCTTGTAGGAGAGACAAGGCAAACGAGTGAAAGAGAGAGAGAGAGGGAGGGAGAGTGAGAGTACACATCTCAAGAGGGGCGATGTGGGCAACACATCCATGTGGGCAGAAGGAACACCAGGGCTCCGGCTGCATATGCCCAAGCTTCCTCTGTTCAAGATGGCTGCCCCCATGTGAGATTCTACCTAGTAAAAAGTCCCACTGCTAAAGTGTGTCTACGGGGTAGATTTGGGAGTGGTCTTTGAAACTCCTTTCCTGTCCTTTGTTCCCATTGGAGCAGCTCTCAGAGTGGGGTCCTACCTTCTATGGTCCGGGTTAGCTCCAGGTGAAGGAATAATCCTGCTGTGTTCCTATGCTCAAATGAATCAATGATTCAAGTAATCAAGTGATCAAGTGATCAAGTTCCTATACTCAGTAGGTCTAGCGGATTCTGTTCCTATAAAGTTCATTTACTTGGGGCCCTAACTTACCTACATCAAAAGATATTCCCCCCCCACCCCCACCCCGGAGAGATTGTGTGTCACTAGAGCTTCTGATCTGAACCATCAATCACCTAGATAAAGTAAATTTTGAAAATAGTCATTTAAATTGTATGCAGCCAACCTGGGTTCGATCCCTGGCATCCCATTTGCTCCCCTGAGCACTGCTAGATGTAATTCCTGAGTGCAAAGCCAGGAGTAACAGCTGAACATTGCCAGGTGTGATCCAAGAAGACAAAAAAAAATAAACATTTAAAAAAGAAATATCTTAAGGACATATACAGCAAATAGAGAAGTACTCTTAACAAAAAACAGAGGAAATAAATCTTGAGGCAAGGACTATAGCATTTGATGACTATAGCATTTGATGACTATAGCATTTGATCCCCTGGTCAGCTTCTAATTTTGAACAGTAATCCAAAGAGGTGCAACAAAGGAAATGGAACTGCCCTCACCACAGTCAGGTTCTGCGGTCCTGGCTGCCAGCATTCTCTATTCCTCCAACCCCATTTCACCAGAGGAATATTCTAGGCAGCTGTAACAGATGTAAGTGAGCACCACAGGTGGCTTGTGTGAGGTGGGAAGGGGAGAGAGATGGTGACTTTCTCCCCCAGCTGCCTCTTCCGCCTGGGACCCACTGGTCAGGCTAAGGATTGATAGAGTCTGCAATGAGCCTCTGCATGGCTTGGGCCTAAGCCCCACCAGCCCCACAAAGAGGCCATCAAGCCACACCTGATATTCGCTTGGTCTCTAGGCACAGGAGTTGAATCCCCACTACCCGAGATTTCTCGGGAGCCACGAACTCAGACTGGAATGAGGAATTGCTCTCTGCATGTTCCTGAAGCGAGCAGATGCCCTTGGGGGTACACTAGCACAGAACAGGGATGAATAGAGATGTTATTGGCACCCACTTGAGCAAATCTATGATCAATGGGAAGACAAGTGATATAAGTGATACAAGGTCTTCTTTGAATATCTCCTTTTTCTTGACCTCTTTCCTACTGGATCTTCTGTCCTGGAATGTAACCAGATTAAGGGCTGAACTGAGACAGGTTGATCCAGCTTCCTCAAGGTCTACTGACAGTTAATGGGTCTCATCAAATCTTGGGGCAAGAATTCACTGCCATGAGGACCCCCTGATCTGCCTACCTACATCCTAACTCAATCCAGGACTCCATTTTACTCTATTTCATCCATCTTAACTTCATGCATAGTACAGACCCTTACAGGGACAAAGCAAACCAAGAATATAAAGGTACAATCACTTGTACTCAGTTAACTTGTAAGTCTAGGGATTCATGTAGGTAAAGGTAAGCAAACAAAGATGCAAACTCTCTCCTCTTGGAACTGCTGGTAAAGTAGGTCAATTCTTCAGAAAGTCAAGACACAAGTTCTTGGGTGGTGATGCTGACGTTCAGTCTGGGAAAAAGAAGGAAGAAAGAATTTTACACCTCTGCTTGAGGAAACGACTCCATCTGAAATAGAGTGACCTTAGGGTTTGTCAGAAACAGTGGGATTCACGGTAGACAGAATGGAGGAAACATTTCTAGCTCCAGGACTACTTCAGCAACCACAGCACAATGGCAGAACAATTGGAATTTTAACAAAATGATACAGTGGATAGACAGTCTACAGGGGCCTTCTGAGATCATAGGTAACCCTGATGGTTAGGAAGGCTGAGTGCAAGAGCTAGTCTACACTCAGATTCAACCAGTCCTGGATACAAACAGACCTGAGCATGCCCCCTAAAGCATACACAGACCACTCAGCAAAGGGTAGAAGCCGCATTGGCATTAGTTACATAAGCACGACATCTTGCAGCTATTACCTAAACCAGATCACTGACCCAGAGACAACTAGTGGAGTGGACCTAACAAAAATCACACCTTCCACCTTCCCATGGCATTTCAAAGGACTGAATGCAAGCCTAGACTGCCTCCTCTAGTGTGGCAAGAAAGAAAAATAGTCAAGATAGTAGTCTCGACAAATTGTGAAGGGCACAACATTTCTTAAACTGTGAAAACAACCTACATCTCTCTCTCTCTCACACACACACACAAACACGCTAAGGAATCAGTGCTGACTGGCATAAGCAGAGCTTTTTGGACAATGAGGAACTTAAGCTGTCCCAGGAAAAATCACTTTGTGTCCAGACTTGAAGATGAAACAAGGTGGAAATAGTCCAATAAAAAAACAAAGCCAGGGACCGGAGCAATAGTACATCTGGTAGGGCATTTGCCTTGCACTCGACCAGGTTCTATCCCCGGCTTCCCATATGGTCACCTAAGCACTGCTAGGAGTAATTCCTGAGTGCAGAGCCAGGAGTAACTCCTGAGCATTGCCCAGTGACCCCAAATAGAAAAATAAAATAAAATAACAAAACCAACATAGTCTGTGCAGAAACCTGGCCGGGCCGGCAGAGCCTGCTTCTCCCTCACTGGAAACTGTATGTTTAAAGAGAATGAGTTCCCCAAAGAGAGACTAACTCACTCTTCACTTGAGGTGGTTGAGAGTAGAGTGGTCACTACACTCCACTACTGACACCCTGAAAGCTTTCAGGGTCCAGAACTAACATCATCTCCTTGGAATGACAGTAGCAAGGGCAATCACATGCAGAGTCCCTGTATTATATTATCACACTGACCAGTTTTCCCACACTCCATGTCCCAAATGATAAGACATATGAAGAAACAGCAAATTGTGAGAGACAGTACAATGATAGCACACTAGCCCTGCATGCAACCTACCAGGGTTCGATCCCCTCCACCCCAGATGTCTCTGGACACCTGCTCAGAGTGATCCCTGAGTACAGAGGTCTGACCTGATTCAGCTCTGGGGTTGTTTTCCGTAGCTTTAGGTGTGGACTACAAATAAAAGGAAGGAAGGAGAGACTCTGTTAGTTTGCTTATGCCACCATAACATTATTAGGAGCAGGCTGCCTAAACAACAGAAAAAATTTCCTTAAAATTCTGAAGGCAGATATTCGAGATCAAAAGCTAGCAGGATTAGTCTTCTAAGACCATTCTCCTTAGCCTGGAAGTAGACTCTCCAAAGTCTGCACATAGTGAAGTCGGTGGCCCCTCAAGGCTTAGGTCTGCCATCCCAGGACCAGCTGGCTTCCCTAGCCTTTCTAGGTAGGCCTTACTGAGCCTTGCAGGTTCTTATCTTTTCCCTCTCCGAAGAAGAATTTTAGGAGGAGATGAGCAGTAGAGTAAAAGCAGATTTTATTTGGAGGTTCTGAGTAGGGAAGAAGGGAGAGAAAGTGAGAGAGAGAGTAATGGGCTCAAGAGAGAGAACACAGGCTTCTCCAAAGGTGGCAAGAGGGCCAGCACACACATCCCAGCATTAGATATGAAAGCACACATGTCGTGAGGGGAAATGCAGGCGGCACATGTGCTTGGCCACATGGGCGCAGCAGTACATGACCTTGGGCGGTGTATGAGTGTTCTTCCTTTGTTCAAGGTGGCTATTTTTTTTTTTGGTTCACACCCGGCAACTCTCAGGTGTCACTCCTGGCTCTTTGCTCAGGAATTACTCCTGGCTATCATATGGGAATCATATGGTATGCTGGGGATTGAACCCGGTCGGCCGCATGCAAGGCAAACACCCTACCCACTGTGCTATCACTCCAGCCCTAAGGTGGCTTTTATAGGGTTTTTCTCAAGCTGCCACCATACAGGGCTTCTACCTAGATGAGCGTCCTGTTGCTAAGGTAGCAGTCCAGGGGACAGTGTTGGGAGTGGTGGATGGTTCTCTTTGAAATTCCTTTCCTGACCTTTGTTCCTGTTGGAGCTTTTCTTAGAGAGGGTGTCCAGCCTTCTCAGACTCTATTAGTGATGGCAGGAAGATCTTATCAGGACTAGGCCTTAGTTCTTGCAGCTTTAGGATCATTGGATTTATTGCTTCTCAGAAATTCCATTTGCCATGAGCCCTCTCCTATTTACCTGCCTGCCTCAATAGTACAAATCTCCATATGTGCTAGAATTCATGTGATCTTAATTGACCATTTAAAGACACTCTTTCCAAATATAATCCCATTTAGGGCATTAGATATTCAGATCTGCAGCATTTTAGTGAGAGAAAATTCAGCCTATAACAGATTCATAAACAGAAATAAAGCAGGAACTAGAAACTTCTTTTTGAAGAGGCCCAGATGATTGACTTAGCAGAAAATTACTTGGGAGCAGTCATTATTAGATGTATTCAATAAGAGAGTATGGCTTAAGAATTAAAGAGAAGGTAGGATAACTGTGTCTGCCCGAAGAAGTCATTAAAGCAGTAAATTATTAAAATGTGCTAAATGGAAATTCTGGACTTGAAAAGTACAGTAACAAATGAAAGAATAATTGACTATGGTGGCATGATGGATTTGAGCCAGCAAAAATGAATCAATGAAGTGAAAGATAAATTAATAGATATTATAATAAATAAATAGAGAGAAAACAATGAAGAAAAAATTAACAGAGCAACTTATGCATAGGGAGTGATGTGATATCAGAAGGCGAAGGGAAAGAGGAAAGGCTGAAAGTATTTTCAAAGAAACAGTGCCTGGGAGCTCTGTTGAGCTTGATGAGATTTGATTTACTCGTGCAAGAAGCTGGAAAGAGAATACACAAAGTGATTCACACCTGAGTGCTTTAGTCAGCATGGGGAGGGAAAGAAAAAATCTTGACAATAGTAAGAAAAAAGGAGGTATCGGGTATGGAGTGGCCTTAATAAGATTAGAAGTTGACTTCTAGGCAGATGCCTAAACTATGGACATTATTAGGCAGTAAGATAGCATATTAGAAAAGAAAGGACACTGGGTAGGGTGTTTGCCTTATACAAGGTCAACCCGGGTTCATCCACAACATCCCATATGTGTCCTCCAAGTACCACCAGGAGTAATTCCTGAATGCAGAGACAGGAATAACCTCTGAGCATTGCTGGGTGTTACTCAAAAAAAAAAAAACTTACCTAGAAAAATTCCTTTGAAAATGCATTCCCTTGTAAATAAAAGGTGCTTGCCACAAAAGGTGCTTATCTATCTGATTTACAACAGATACCATGGGAATTTTTTTCAGACTGATTCAGATCACACTGGAGAATAATTTGAACCCATGTTTTAAAAAAAGTATGCTAATATTGTGTAGGTAAATATAAAATTATAATTGAATACTCCATCTCTTAATTGACTTAAAAGCAATTGAATAAAACAATATGTAAATCATGGTATCATTATATTTATAATCACTTGATCACTTGACATCCCATTATTCATTGATTTGCTTGAGCGGGCAACAGTAACATTTCCATTTGACCCTATCATGTGCCATTGAAGCCCTATGGCATCTGGTTGTTTCAGGAATATGAAGAGCCTCAAACTGTTCGTTCAGGGTCTTATAAATATACTGAATGGTACTGTATACATTTAAAAATAATTTTATGTATTTACCCTTGAAGATAAGTGAGCTGTTTGTGCATTATTGCTATATATATATTTTTTAGAAATCTTAAAGTTCAAGATCAGGAGGGGGTTTCATCTTGGAGTGAAATCTTTGGAATTTAGGGTGTCATTATAAAAAGTCTTGAGTGGTTAAGTAAGTTTTCTTTGCTACTTCTATTAAACTTTCATTTTTTTTGAAATGTAGCTTTATTTGAGAAGACCAAAATAAGCATCATCCTAAAACATTGAGATTTCTTTCTTCATTGCTAAAACTTTGAGGGATGGTACTTTGGAAATAAGAGCTAGGGAGAGTCTAGGATATTGGGGGTTTACATGGGTGGCGCAGATTAGGGCCAAGTGTTTGGCACCAACCTAGTTTAGATAACAGAGCAGTATTATATCACTATCAAATGATCAATGCCCAAGATGAAAGCCTTCTACTGAGAGTATACCACCTACACGGCAGAGCCTGGCAAGCTACCTGTGATTATTTGTTATGCCAAAAACTAGTAACAATTATAGACCTCAATTCCATGACTGAAATAATTGTTTGAGACTCTTCCTGTCCCTGGAGCAAGCAGATGCCCTTGAGTTACACTTGCTTATGGCAGGACGTATGAAGATGTTACTGGTGCCTGCTCGAACAAAAAATTCAATGAACAACGGAAAGACAGTGATACAGTGATATTTATAAATATACCGAATGGTATATTTATAATATAAAGAAATATAGTGTATTTGTCAATTGCTGTACAGAAATGGTAGATATGTAGATAGAAGTAAAGCTGAAATGCGGTAAAGAAATTTTTTGTGTATTGACAGTAGATGGTCAGTAAACAAAGTCTATATGAAAATAATGAACAGACTCAGAACAGTCTATATGAACAGTCTATGAAAATAATGAAAAGACTCAGAAATGATAAAGTAGGATTGATAATAAAAGTAGAGCCTAAGACATGGCTTAGTGGGAAGGCACTGGAATTGCACTGGAATTGCACTTAGTGGATCCTGGTTTGATCCCTGGAATGACAGACGCTCCCTTGAGCACCTCCAGGAGTGATCCCTTAGTACAGAGCCAAATGTAAACCCTGAATACTCCCAAGGACTCCTAAATCCAAAACAAAAAAAATACAACCTGCAGCAGAAAGACAGTACAGTGGGTATTGTGCTTGTCTTGGTTGGCAGACGGCAGTTTGATCCCCAGCATCCCATATTGTCCCTCGATACATGCCAGGAGTAATGCCAATCATAGCCAGTAAAAAATACCACCCCCAATTCTTTTTAGAAGCCAAAACTAAATATTATTTGCTTTCATTTTTCAGTTTCACTAAAAGGCCTAAAATTAAGTAAAATTATTATTATAACAACATAATTTGCTTGGTAACAAAAAAGCCCAATACATATACTAGTTTCAAAAAGAAAGAAAAATATATATATAATGTCTGTGTATTTTAATGGAAATTTGCGTGAATGAATATTTGGTTTAAATGTACATTGTAAGCAAAATTGCTAAGAAAAATAATACATATTAATAAAATATTGGCTTGAAAATATCCTTTAAATTAAGAGTACTACCATCTGTTTGCATTTCAACCAACTCTAACATTGCAGCAACCAGAGACTCTAACTCCAGCCATCTTGCCAGACCCTTCCCAAAGAACCCTCGCTCTTCCCTAGGCTCTTCCCATTTGAGCATGGGTGGTGGATGAAGATGAGTTACCACTCCCATTAGGAGGCTAGTATCTGTGGGAGAAATATACATACACTCTTTTAGTTGGCCCTGTGTAATTATTCCAGCTCTTCAAAGCTTTCATAGGTGTGTTCTGATAAAATGGTGTGAGGCCCAAGTTGTTAGTTAATCAGTCCACATTCATAAACATTTCGCCAAAGTTCACTGCTCCCTCACTCCCACCTCGGAGGTGCTGCTGGAAGGTTTTGCCTTTCATCTCAAAGAGGGACTGCACTTGTTGGAGTAAAAGTAGGCTCTTAGGAATAAACACAGGAGTTGTGAATGCTCCACTGGGTCTCCGAATACAGAGCTTCCTGGAAGTAAAGGTGGAGACACTTTACAGTCATAGAAATGGACAGCTGGGAGATAAACCTCCCCAAGTTCTCATGACTAATTCTTCTTTTCTTTAATGAAGGGACGGGCAGAAATTTTTATATAAGGGTTAGTTTATAGCTGATCTTTCTCTGGAAAGCTCAACTCCTTTATGTAGATTTTACTTCCACCCCTTTTCCGTCCTTTTATGGTCAATTCAAAGCTGTCTTGATGGTGCTGTGGGTGGTACAGACTGACATAGAGTCCCCAGCTGAAGAAGTTGCGAGCTCCATGGTGGGTTAGTAATTTTATTGTGATTGGAGGAGTGGGGGCTATTGATGTTATATAAGACAGGGAAAATTTGTGGTCTTTGTGAACAATTCTGTGGCTGCTATTTATTTTTCTGGATAGGAGGGAGGACAAGAATTTTCTCTGCCAAGATACTTACTGCCTTTACTTGTTTTCTTTAAAGCAGGACAGAGTTTCTTACACCATGGACCACTTCTCCCCTCTTAGAATTAGTGCAGTCTTCCCCATAATTGAATGGGTTGAGTGGGTTCAGTCATTAAGCCAGAATGATCATGAAGAGTGAGCTTTGGTGGGAAAGGATGATGACGACACAATGTGTGGTGGAGCAGCTCAGTGCCCTTTAGAATGCTCCAATATTGCATATTTCTTAAATCACTTGTTACTTTTCATTTGTCTTCCCATTGTTCATTGATTTGCTCGAGTGGGCACCAGTAACATCTCCATTCATTGGGAATGAGGTCCATTATTGTTACTGGTTTTGGCATATTAAGTTCACCACGGGTAGTTTGCCCAATCTCCATAAAACCTGTCCTAGTCTTACGTTTTTAGTGTAATAACTACGTTATTCTTTCACTTGACAGTTATTTGAAAGTAGGTTTAGTTTTGTCCTACATTTTCCCTGGCTCCTCCTGCTTTTCCTAGAAGTGTTGTTTAAAGGCTACCGTTTTTAAAGATGAATACAAGGCCCTATGTTTCTGAGCAGTTTCCAGGTCAAATAACTATCTACTTCCTCCTTGATAGCACTTCATTGAATGCTCTGTAAATGCCAAATATTTTGCACTGTGTCTCATGACAAACTTTTTTCACATAAAATGGAGAGTTCCCCAACCTCATTTTTATGTACATGTACATGTGTATGACATTAGTTGATTAAACTATGAAATGGATGTAAGTTATGATTCTTTTGTTGTTTTTATTTTATATATTTAAGCATTTTTCAATTATTTGCCAAGTGGAAAAATAATACAGAGCTATTTTTGTTTGTTTTGGGGGGCACACCTGGTGGTTCTCAGGGCTGACTCCTGGCTCTGTACTGAGGGATCACTCCTGGAAGGTTAGAGGGGCGAGGGAGACCAAAACCAGGTGGGCTGTGTACAAGACAATTGTACTACCTCTATGGCCCCTAATTTTTATTTTATTTAGTACTTTTTTTGCAGTACCAGAGATGGCCTGCATGGCAGAACCTGGCAAGCTACCTGTGTCATAGACCTCATTCCATGACCTGATGGAATGGTTTGAGGCTCTTTATGTTCCTGGCACGAGCAGATGCCCTTGGGCCACACTAGCATGTGACAGGACGTAGGAGATGTTACCAGTGCCACTTGAGCAAATTGATGAACAATAGGAAGAAAAGTGATACAAGTGATACCAGAGATGAAACTTTCAGCATCACATATGCAAGACCACTGAGCCCCATCTCCAGCCCAGAGAATACTCTTTAGCCAGTTGCACTATCGGAAAAGTCTAGAAAGCCAATCATGTGCACAACCCTGCCATGTGGGAGCAGAACAAATGAAGAGGAAATATAATCCATTAGAGAAATTATGTTACTTTAACTTTCATTTAACTAAAATGGATCAAACATTGCTGCCTTAATTCATTACACTTCTGAGAAGACACATTTGCTTTTAACAGTTTTATTGGGAAATAATTCACTTACTATACAATTTGCCTGTTCTAAACATATGATTCAATATTTTTATTGTATCTGGTTCACAGTGTTTTACAAATATTCCGCACACTAATGCTAGAAATCTTCTTATGCATACTGATTTAGAAGCTATCACCATCCATTTTGGATCATGGAAAACAAGAAAACTGAGAAATGGGAAGGGGTAAAAGAGAGTCAGAGATGGATAAAGGAATGTTTCTCTGTAGGTCTCACTGAGAACTTATGTCTCTACTACAGGGCAGGTATATTCAATTTTCCCTCATACATTTAGCTTAGGATTCACCGTGGAATTCCATTGAAACCGAATGGGAGTGTCAGTACTTATAAAAAGACTGAAATGAGAATTCTTCACCACCAGTCTCTGCCTTTTCTTTCAGAAGGAGTCAAGCCACAATTGAATCTAAGCTCAGTGTGTGTTTTGTTTCAGCAAAGAGGCAATTGCAATCAAGCGGTGTTGTGTTTTAGCTCGGCAATTAAAATACAAATACTTTCATTGGGTTGCTTTTAATAAGGCCTATGTGATTTCAGCTCTTTTTTCTTTTTTTTAAGTTACAAGTACCTGGATGTAAAGAAAACTGATGCTTTTCATCATTAAATGATGAGAATGTGAATAGAATGTTCAGTCAAAGCAAATACCTATTGCAAAGGGCCTGAATCTCTCCTTCCCGAGAGTTAAGGATTATAAGTGGGCTATTAACTAAAATACCAGCAGTGGCCAGCATGGGCCCTTTCTGCTGTCCTACTATACCTGATCTCAGAACACCTCTGGGTGTATCTGGAAATCTTTACATCAGAAATATTAATACTTTTTCAATTAAAAGAAAAAAAATTTTTGCGGCACCATGAGATACTAGCTCACTAGACATCCCTTTGTTCATTGATTTCCTTGAGCGGGCGCCAGTAACATTTCCATTTGACCCTATCATGTGCCAGTGTAGCCCAATGCTTATTCAGGAATACGAAGAGCCTCAACCATTCATTCAGGGTCTTGACGAAGAAGTCTGACCATCTTGTAGGTGGGCGGCCACATGATCTTTTTGACATCCCGTGGGATTTAGTAGGTAACAGCTGTAGTCCAGGGGTCATCTCAAATCGCATTACGTGTCCAGCCCATCTGATTTTTGATGGCTTGGCAAACGAGACAGCGTCCCTGACTTTGAAAGCGGCAATGGAGGTCGGAACTTCAGATTCCTTCTCTCATTTGAGTGAGGCGTGATATTTCATGAGATACACGGCCACAAAATTGTTCACTGTTAGGTTTCAGCCTTGCAATGTTCCAACACCTGTCCATTCTCCAGTGTACATTTCCCACCACCAATGTCCCCAGTTTCCCTCCTGCCTCCCACTTGCCCTCTCTGGCCTGCCTTTACAGCAGGTACCTCTCTCTCTCTCTCTCTCTCTCTCTCTCTCTCTCTCTCTCTCTCTCCACCTTCCCACCCTTCTTTTCCTTTGGGGCATTATGGTTTGCAATACAGGTACTGAAAATCAAACAATGCTTTAGCTGTGTCATTCAAACAATACTTTAGATATGTTATTCTGATAGTAAAAAATCTGGTGAACATCCATCTTCAAAAAAGTTTTTATTTTCAGGTCTGAGTAGGTTGGGCATTTGCCCTGCAGAGGGAAGACTAGGGTTTGCTCGTCCTTATCCCATATGGTCCTCCTGAGCTCAACAAGGAGTAATACCTGAGCATTGCTGGTTTTTTGGCAAAAAAAATCTATTTTTCTAAAGAAGCTTGGACTTTTTCCCTCCCTTCCTTCCTTCCTTCCTTCCTTCCTTCCTTCCTTCCTTCCTTCCTTCCTTCCTTCCTTCCTTCCTTCCTTCCTTCCTTCCTTCCTTCCTTCCTTCCTTCCTTCCTTCCTTCCTTCCTTCCTTCCTTCCTTCCTTCCTTCCTTCCTTCCTTCCTTCCTTCCTTCCTTCCTTCCTTCCTTCCTTCCTTCCTTCCCTTCCTTTGTTCCTTCCCCCTCCCTCTCTCCCTCCCTCCCTCCCTCCTTCCCTCCTCCCTCCCTCCCTTCTTCCCTCCCTCCCTCCCTCCCTTTCTTCCTTTACTTTTTTTTGATCTCTCAGGCTAAGCAGAGCCTTGCTCTCTGTTTGAAGTCCTGTCCCTCTGATCCCTCTGCTGGCTGGAGAGAGGTACTGCCAAACACGGATTTTATCTTCTAAGTGTGGGAGCACATTAAACTGGGTGGTGAAAGACTTCAGTGATATGCATTGGTAAACCACATTTCTAAAGACAAGTAAAATTTCTGCTGTGACCCACTTCTCTTCTACACTCTCGGGTGTGGAAAAATGACAGGGCAGTGTTGCTGCAGGTGATGAGATAATCCCATTATGAGTACAAGCAGAAGTGATTCTAAAATGTTTTGTGTGCAGCTAGTTCTCAGAAATGACCCAGAATTCTGAGCAACCCATTACAATGGCCATTGTTTCACAGTTTTAGAAATAAGCTCAGTACTAAACAACAGCAACTTCTAAACAATTTTAAGGCTTCGTTGTTTGGTTCCTTTTTTTTTAGATAAGCAGCTATTTTTGTTTTGTTTACCTTACACCTAAATCTTGCTTGATATTTGAATATTGAAGTTAAACAGTAAATATTTTTAGAAACAGATTGCATAAAATCATTTTAAATATCATTGCATTTGTGTCATTATATGTTTTCTTTGAATCAATTCAAAAGCTCAGTCAGAATTATTCAATTGAATTAGTGCATTTCATTCACTCAGTGATAGATGAGTTGAACACGTAATGCCACTGAAGTATTGGAAGTAATTTAAAACTTATCATTTGATCCGAATTTGCAGTGTAGTTTACAATGGCTTATCTCTGACATCCGGCTTTTATTTCATTGCATATATACATCAGTCAGTTGATTTTGCTTTCTCCAAAAATTGGTATCTAAAATCCAAAAGCCTTGGTGACCTTGGGGTCTCTGCCACTGCCTTTGGGAGGTCATTGTCCCTTACTGTGAGAGCTCTCTCATGTGAGAGCGTGAGGAAAGGCCCCTCAAACGTGGTCATGAGCTGAAGCCTGTGCCTGAGTGTCTCCTGCCTGTCTGTCCTTTGCTTCATCCTTTCTTCACTTGGATTAATAGTGCCCTGAATAGCTTTTCTCTGGCAGCTCAGCTTGCTTCAAGAACACTTGGTCTATTCCTTGACTAATTGATTCGAAAGGCTGCACACCATGTGTGCCCCCCCGTAGCCCTGAGTCTCCTTTATTGCCAACTAGATTATTCTTCAGTGAGTCTCCCACACCCAACATAGTCGCTCACTGCCAGGATGGACATATATGTGTGTTTTGATCACTTTTCATTGAATGAGTAAATGTGGTCCAAGTGCTAGACATGTGATGCCATTGTAGGATCTTTTGGTAGTTGTTGATGCACAAGGAGAGAGAAGATTCGACAAGCCATACAGAGTTAGAGTGGTTGCAGGATCAATTGTAATAACTAGAGAAAAAAAATTGATCTTTTGCCATTCATTTTATTTGAACTAGAAAAAGGAAAGATGTTGAGTCACCAACACCAACCTCTTGTTTTTGGATGCCTTCCCTGCTGTGCTCAAGGGGCACACTTAGGAATACTGGAGCTGGTTTTATGGACCTGATGGGTTTTGATGGTCAGGACTAAATATGGTGTTATTCAAATTCAGGGGTCCTGTGAGCCACTAGGGCAATGCAGCAGAGTGCTCGGGTGGGTGGGCTTGTTATGACATTTTAGGATCAAATTTAGGGCATTCAGTGTACATGCCAATAACTTGTGCTAGCTATTTCTCGGCCCCTGTTATGTTTCTATTTGTATCATGTATCACTAAAGATAAAGAGATTTTATATATATATATATTATATATATATAATATGTGTAACAGACAATCCAAAATAAGAATATCAGAAAAATATAAGAAAATTTTGTTTGAATAATTCTAAAACTTAAGGATATATAATGCTATATTCTTATTAAATTATAACAAAACAGAAAGCAAATACTAGAGTTTGAATAATAAACTTGATTTATTAAACTAATAAGGAAAATTGACAAATACTTATCATGGTTGTCAAGGAATTAAAGAAATCCTACAATGATCTGAGGAATAAGAACATATAATAAGAAGATATAATATATCTCTTATAACTACAGATAAGAGATATTTAAGAAGTAATACATATTACTTAGAAAATACCTCAAAGCTTGATGTAACAATTTTCAAAAATATAGATTAGCAAAATTAGCTAAAGGTAAAAAGTTTCCAAGAAAAAAGTTAAGGTAGTCAAAATTCCATCTCTAAAATAGGCATGGAGTTCAGAAAATTTTATAGATGATTCCTACTAAAGCGTACAAATATAAATTTTGCTTAATATGATTATTACTTATCACTGTATCACTGTCTTCCCATTGTTCATCGATTTGCTCAAGCAGGTACCAGTAACATCTCCATAAGTCCTGTGGCGAGCTAGTATAGCCCAAGGGCATCTGCTCCCTCCAGGAACACCAAGAGCCTTAAACTATTCCTTCAGGTCATGGGAATGAGGTCTGTTATTGTTACTGTTTTTGGCATATCAAATATGACCCAAGTAGCTTGCCAGGCTACTAATATCTATTTTGGGGGTTAAAAATGACAGAACCGTTCAGTAAACTGAGAAAATGGTTCAGTTGCTTTATTTCGTATTTCTGGCTTTTAACGTACATGATGGCAAGTGTCAAGGTATATAATTATCAGAGGTCTGATACGCAGCATGGGAATGTCAGTACTATTCCTATAAACTTAATTTTTGCAAAATGACTCTCCCTTTAGTGTAAAAGCCTCTCCCTTTAGTGTAAAAAACTCATTAAAAACATTTGTGGAGATAAACAAAAGTTCATTCTCCTACTTGTGACCACTGGCTTTTCAAACTGGTTGATCAACACTAAAGAGGCAGCAGCCTCTCTGAATATGACCTGGGAATCCCTCTTTTCCCCATTCTCCTCCCACACATGCACACCAAACACCCCTGCCTCCAAAACCAGTTCATGCCACTGAACTCAAGTTCAATTAAATTAGAGAAAACAAGTTATCAGAATCTCTTCAACAGCTGTACATCTTGAAGAACATTAGGAACTTGTGGGAGTTTTAAAGCATCCAGGAGCAGAAGTGATTCAGCCTAGAGAGCAAAGGCAAGTTTGGTTTGCTGATGGGATCTTGCCACATCCCATTTCCACATCCAGACTTCTCTCTCCGTCAGAACTCCACCCGGCATACCAGCCTATCACAGCCCGGCTCGCGCGGCATAAGCGGCCGCACAGTTCATCAATAAATGCTGGACTTAGAGATGACTACAAGAGTATGCTACCTGCATGGCAGAGCCTGGCAAGCTACCCGTGTTGTATTTGATATGCCAAATACCAGTAACAATTATAGACCTCATTCCAGAATGGATTGAGGCTCTTTATGTTCCTGGAGCAAGCAGATGCCCTTGGGCTCTACTAGCATGAGACAGGACATATGGAGATGTTACTGGGGCCTGCTCGAGCAAATCGATGATGAACGGGAAGACAGACAGACAGATCTTGCCAAATGGAGAAGTTGCTGATGCAGCCGAATTAACAACAAACGGGACTTCCTCTGCAGGCACTTTGACTGTGTCACACCACCCCGTCAAGCCAGTAACTACCAGCCCTCCGCCTGCAGAGGCGGGTCTCTCTTTATTCTCTGCAAGTGTAACCCAAGTTGGAAGTCCTTTTGGAAGTGAAATGAACCTTATTCCAGAAGATAGTCTTCCTTCCATTCTCATCTCCACTGGCGTAAAAGGAGACTATGCTTGGAAGAGAAACTGTCACAGATTTCAGTGATGCAACAACTGGAGGATGGTGGCCCTGACCCACTTGTATTTGTTTTAATGCAAATTTGTTGTCAATGGTTAAAATTGTAAACTATGTGAATAGGAAGTGCTGGTGTTTCACAACCAAGGGAATGCACAACGTGGGTCAGTCTGAGATAGTCATTCTTCTGCAATGTCTACTGGATGAAAAGTGCTTGCCTAAGGACATCTTTATCATTTTGTGCAGCTTTACCAAGATGCTCTGGCAGGAAATGTTGTGGGCAACTTGGGACGTTACTTCTTCAGTCAGTTTCCTGTGCAGTAAAGAGCACAGTGGATTCTTATATTTGACCACCATCTACCATTCCCTGCAAGACCTTGTACTCCCAACTCCACCATACCTGTTTGGGATTCTCATCCAAAAGTGGGAAATGCCTTGGGCTAAAAGTATTTCCCATCCGACTGATGCTGAGACTTGGAGCTGAATATAGATTGTACCCCTGCCCACTGTTCAGGGTCAGATTTGGAAGCCCCTGTTTGGAGAGACGGGACACACTATCATGAATCTTTTTCAGACTTCAGAAATTACCAATATACATTGCCAGTAGTTCAAGGATTGGTGGTTGATATGGAAGTTAGGAATCAAAAAATAGTATCAAATAGCTAAAGGAATCATAGGAAAAAAGAGAAAATTGTAGGAATCAGAAAGTTAGAAAGTTCGTCAAAAACAAAATTGAAGGAATCAGAAAGTTAGAAACTTTCTATTTTAACTAATTATGAAGGAAATGTGAATAAAAACCACTTGAGATATCACCTTACACCTGTAAGTACATGTACTACACTTCTGATGTCAGTTATCATGATGCACATACATTTACTGCATTGTGTGTAAAGTGTGCCTAAATAAAGTTGTAGAAAAAGGGTCTCATATTACTAAGCAGCCCTTAAATAAAAAAACAAAAATCATGATGAGAATATAAAAAACTAAACATAGCAGACTTCCAAGTCACAGTTAATATAGTATATATAAGAAAATTAGAGCATTAAATGCTTATTTTAATGAATGGTTAAGTTATTCATTTAAGTTCATCAGTGATAATGCCATTTTTACTTAAGTTTGAAGAACAGCTTTTCACATCTGATTAAATCCAATAGCTATCAAGTGCCAGATTAAATGAACCTGTTCTTAAAAATCTGCTGCTTTCTTCAATATCCTCGGTCTCTTTCTAGAGCCTCTATAGCTTTGCCATAACTCCTCCTCATATCTGCTCTGCTTTGTGCACTATTATCCATTCATAAGCTTTAGCACAACTTAGTGTTCCTATTGTGAAAAGTGAAATTGAAATTCTGTAATCTTCACCTTCAAATAAATGAAAGCAAATTATTTGGTACAGATAACCATCTTTTTTAAGTATTTTATTATACCACTGTGAGATATACAATTACAAAGATATATAATTAAAAAGTTCATATTTGGGTTTTGGTCATACAGTGTTCCAGCACCCGTCCCTCCACCAGTGCCCATCTCCCACCACCAGCGTCCCCGGTTCCCTCCCCCTCCCCCAGCCCCTCCTCCATGGCAGGTTCTTTATTTCTTTCCCTTTCTCTCTTTCTCTTTTCCTTCCCTTCCAGACTATGGATTACAGAACACACATTAAAGGGTTGTCATGTGTATCTTTTTGCTTGTATTTAATGCTCAGTTCTAGGTTGGTATTAGTACCCTCGACAATTGTTAGCACACTGTTCCATTTTCTGTCTTACCTAGCCTCTGACTCCCACATGTTTGTGATAATTTCCACCTTTGACAAGACCTCCTCAGATAACCATCTTTTTCTGTTTCTTCACAGCTTATGTTTTATTGAAGTTACTAACTTTTTCAATCAAGTGAATATAAAATTCAGTAGTCACTTTGAAAACAAGTTTTCACAGCAAGAAAAATAGGAATAATTGAGATTTCATATATGAATGAAAATAGAAAGAACTCTGAAACGTTGGAGTTAGAAGGTGATATATGTCAGAGAAAATTCTGGGGCTTAATTTTAGATATTTTGACAGGACCAGGTAAACACATTTGAGGGTTATCAAAAGAAATCCCTTTTGTATTTAAAGTGAGAAAACATTTTTATTGTTCCTGTAAGATAGTCACAGAGATCATGCAGGGTGAGTTGCCAGAAGGAAGCCCTGGGATTTAAAAGCTCCTTTAAAGAAATATAGTTTTATAATGTTTGAAAACACAGATTGATGAAAAGATTTACTCCCACTAAAACCTACTTTAAACGTTATATAATTTGGTCTATATTGTATAACCTGAGCTAGTGGTAGATCACATGACTACTTTGACCCCCTGAGCACTTCTAGACAAGGCTCAGTGGCCCTGAGCACTGTTGTGTTCTAGTAGTGTTGGGTCACCAGACCTAAGCTCTCTGGCCTAGGAGTTGTCCCATATTTAAAGGGGAGCCTCTGTTCAGTCATCACAAGTACTTTTATTAATATATTTTCTGATAATTCCATTTGTCATCCCTTAAATTTTGTTGGAAAAAGTAATATGAAATTATATGTCTGTCAAGGAGGCAGGCTGGGATGTGGAAGAGAAATTTTGGGACACTGGTGAAGGGAAGGGCACTGTGATGGTGGGATTGGTGTTGCAACATTATGTGCCTGAAATAAAAATAATTTTTAAAAAGATTAAAGCAAGAAGAATTAACAGAAAAAAATTAATGTGTATACATACATATATTGTATGATAATTCTAGCTTTAGGCTTAATTTAAATTGAGAGTCTTGACCAAAATTTGAAGGAAGTTTCTCTGCTGATATAAGGAGGGAGAAGGCTTCCTAAGCAGCAAACTCTTGATTTAAGCTGGTTTTGCTGAATTAAACAAAGGAAACAGATTCTTCAATGAAGATAAAGCCTCTAATTAGAATGTAAGTGAATCGGATGCTGGTGCATGTAATCACAGCTTGGGGAAATAATCAAACCCCATGACCGCCCACATTTTTTTTCTGCCTTAGTGACTTGTCTGTGCAATAAATAATTAACTTCTTGATTTTTAAAGAGGTTGACATTTGGAAGGAGTCTGAAAATGGTATTTTCCCTCTCCTTTTTTTATTTACCCATTTAATTTTACCATTCAGTTGCAACAAGACTGGTTGGCCTGCCTCAGTAATTTTCTCTGGTATATATAGACTAATACTGGATTTCTATATTTATGTCCTGTAAGTACAGAAACCCTTCTGATTCATAGACTTGGAATCTGCAGTTTTGTGCATATAATGTGTTTCCCTTCAGCCACCTTGAATTTAGTTGAAACTTGTTCCTTGCAAATGCTCTCCTTGCTTCAGTTTAGTTAGGACAGGTTTTAGAAAGAAATGAACAGATGTAATTTTTAACAATGGAAATTTCTAAACAGGCTCTTGAAAAGAATCATTTTCCCCATAAGTGAAATTCCTAGATTAAGTTGTGAAAAAGCAAAACCAAGGACAGTTTTAAGTCATGAATTTTAAGATTAAATAGAAAGATGCCAGAAATAATGAAAACTTATATATATATATATGTGTGTGTGTATAAAATAAATACATAATATATATATATATATACAAAAATACTATCTCCAGTTTGTTAATTATTGTAAGCTTCATTTTACTCTTTCTGCTGCCACAGGAAACAGTATTTTTGTAATCAAAGAAACAACATATTTCTTGTTATTATAAAATGGAAAAGACAAGTATTTAGTAAGAATCCTCCTTCCCTAATATAACAAAATAAATTAAAACACAATATCACCAAACTAAACATAATTAGAACTGTCATTCTGGCAGAAAACTATGTAAGATTTAATTCCTATTAAATCTGTGTAAGATCTAATTCCTATTAGTGCATAAATTTTTACAAATATTGTAGTGGAATTTTTCAGATATTCTTTAACAAGTTCTGTTCTCTTTAGAACAGAAGAAGGGTTACATACATATACTTTTATCCCATTAGTAATAGAAATTATGAGACTTTCTAATTCTCAGTTTAATATAATGTGGGGCAATTCTAATATGAAGAAGATCATAGAAATTTAGTGGGATACAGTCAAACTGATTTATTAAATGAAAATATTGAATCCCTTGATTAAAAATTAGAAATTTCAAGGAACAATGTTAGATTATTAGTCTAAGCACAGGATCAGTGTCTGAAGTCAGCCCCAAAGAGAGTATGTCTGTACTAAGTGGGACAGATTTCAGCTAGAATCTTGTTCTTACACTAGCTGCTTGACTTTCACCATTTAGCAACTTGCCAAAGTCTTGGTTTCCCCATGTAGAGAATTTGAAGTACTCCTCTGAGGTTTTATATGCAAAATATTTGTTACTGTGTGAGGAGTCAATGATACAGCAAGTTGTCATGGATATTTTGTTGTTGTTGTTTTTCTAGTAATGCACTGTTGCAACGAGGAAGACAATCGGTAGAAATACAATCAACTGAAATTTGGTTTTTTTTTAATATTTTATTATACCACCAAGAGATTTAAAATTACAAGACGCTCATGTTTGAGATTCAGTCACACAGAGTTCCAGCACCCATCCCTCCACCCATGCCCATCTTCCACCACCAATGTCGACACTTCCCTCCCCAATTCCCGATCCTGCCTCCAAGGCAGGTTCTTTATTCTCCTCCTTTCTCTCCCCCCCCACAACTTGCTTCCCTTTCTTACACATTGTGGATCTTAGTAAATACATTTAGCGGTTATCATGTGAATCTTTTTGACTATAGTCAAAGCACAGTTCTCAGAAGGCATCATTTTCAAGGATTATCAGCAAACAGTTCCCTACTCTGTCTTACCTAGCCTATGACTCACACGTTGTGGTATACCGGATTTTGATTTGAAGCCGGGCGTCATGGGGATAGGGTTGTGTCCAGCTGTGAGTCCAGACTGAAGTATGACTGTGTTGTGCGAGGCCTTCTGACCTCTAGAAGCCTGACAGAGAGGCCAAGGAGCAAAAGCTGCCCCCCCACTCCAAGACGCCCCCATCAGTCTACCACGGGGTGGTCACGTAGACACCACCCTGCACCTAAATACCTGGTGTCTGGCTGAAATCCCCTACAGCAGTTCTGGGTGGGGTTGCCAAGCCTTTGTGGAGGGAACCAAAGTGGGGGGGGGGGGGGGGGGGGGAGATGGCTCGACTCCAGGCATCCTAAAAAGCCTGGGTTGGAGTAGTCGCTGAGTCCCGCATCCCTGGGCTTGAACTCGGCTTCTCTCTTGGGTCGGGCTGTGTCCAGCTGTGGAGTACAGAGGATGTTGTATTGTAGAGGTTTTCTGACTTCTGGGACCCTGGTGGAGGACAGGCCAAAGAGCAAAAGCCTGCCCCAAACGCACGGAGAGAGCTGCCATCTGGCTCTCCCCTAGCTCAGCTGACCTCAACTGCAATTTGTACTGAGGTGACTGGGAGCTTTAAAGGAGAGTGAAGGATGGCTGTAAGAAAAGATGGGATTGTGTAACTTGATGCTACCCAGAGGGAACTAAAGGACACCATGCAGAGTGAAGGCAACCAGGAGTGGGGCAGATACAGAGTGGCCTCTCTCATGTATGTAATCTGAAAACTGGTCTACACAACTGAACTTATCAAGGGTAGGAGTTGAATGATCACGTGGCCGCCCACCTACAAGACGGTCAGACTTCTTCCTCAAGACTTTGAACAAACGGTTTGAGGCTCTTCATATTCCTGAAGCAACCAGATGCCATTGGGCTACACTAGCACGTGATAGGGTCAAATGGAAATGTTACTGGCTCCTGCTCAAGCAAATCGATGACTAACAGGATGTCAAGTGATCAAGTGAAGGAGTTGAATGAGAGAAAATCCTGTTAATAATAATAGAGGGAAGCAGACCCTGGTGTAAGGTGTGGTGTTTGAACTTATATGCATGATATCATATCATGAACACTACTGTAAATCACCGTGCTTCAAATAATAAAGTATCACTTCACTTGTCTTGTCTTGTCTTCCCATTGTTCATCAATTTGCTCAAGCAGGCACCAGCAACGTCTCCATTTGTCCCTGTTGTGTGCTAGTGTAACACTAGGGCATCTGCTCACTACAGGAATATGAAGAGCCTCAAACCATTTGGTCAAGTCATGGGAATAAAGTCCCATCGTTGTCACTGTACTTGGCATATTGAATACAACATGGGTATCTTGCCAGGCTCTGCCATGTGGGTGGGATGGTCTCGGTAGTAGGTAGGCTCTCAGTTCATTCATTTACTGATGAACCATGCAGCCATAAAGCAGACATGTGCAATTGGGAAAGTGCAACGATAGCAGCTCTGCCCCCGTGATCAGTGTCTCTGGTTTGAGCATACCTGCACATAAAATAGACTTCTCTATAGGGTGGAACTTTGCTTCAAATAATAAAGTAATTAAAATTAAAGTGACTTAAAGCCTGGGTAAATGGCTAATTGTAGAAGGTCTGCTGTGAATTCTATTCCTAACATAGTTCCACATCGCTTAATGTTGTTCCTGGTGTCACTACTATGTGAATCCCAATGTCACAATAATTATGTGATTTCTGGTATGTACAACCAAGTGTGTGAACTCTGGTCATTGTCACAGGAAGAGGAAGAGAAAGAGAAAAGTTCAGGTCACAGGTTTAGGGGGATCAACTTGGAGCTTTGCAGAAACAAAATATTGCAAAACTTGGAAAGGGGAGGTTTGGCCCATCTCACAACTGAGTTTTCTAGATGGTGCTTCCTGAAATTGTATACTGTCTTTACATAGAGGCTGGGAATCATGGCACTGTCTTTATATGTGACTGTATCAAATGGAAAATTATCTGGACAACTTGGGTTTTCTCAAGCACTGACCATAGGGGTCTAGTGGCCATTCTGCAATTAAGACCTTGAACTATAGAAATTATTTAAGCGTTGATCTGTATGGGTCTGTATGTGTCAAAACTTACTCAATAAGAAAGTTCAAAGGAATCTGGTGAGAGATAGCCAGAAAGAGAATCTTTGTCACTAGTTCAAGTGCTCAGTAAATTATAGTTTCTGACTCTACCATATCATAGACAAACAAGAAAAATGCTGTCTGTAAAAGTTCTGATAAGTGCCTTAATTTTATATTGTACTTTAAATAATTGCAGTTATCACTAATAAGAGATTTCATGAAAAAGCCACAATGTGGCACAGAGAAACCACATTTAAAATTAAATCCTTGCTCCTTACAAGTAAATTTTAATGAAGCAAAGTAGTACATCATGTGTGTTTTTAGGCATCAGAGATTTTGAATCTGTTGCTCCCTTACTTTGCATTCTTGGTAAATAGGCACGTGATTCTTTGACTACATGTCTTAAAGCCGTATTTTAAGAGAACAAAATTGAACTTGAAATTTTCTTTAAAATTGAATATTACCTAGCAAATAGAGAAGAAAAGACTCCTGGATTCATTTATGATACTGTCTTTATTGTTGTCTTATTTCTTTTTTTTTTGTCACACCCAGCAATGCTCAGGGGTTACTCCTGGCTCTGCTCTCAGGAATTACTCCTGGTGGTGCTCCGGAGGACCACATGGGATGCCAGGGATCGAACCTGGGCCGGCCGCATGCAAGGCAAACGCCCTCCCCACTGGGCTATTGCTCTGGCCCTCGGTTGTTGTCTTATTTCTGATCACTTTTAACGAAGAAGAATTTGATGAACAAACACTTTAATATCACAAATTAAACATGACAGACATTCATTATAAGATGTGCAGCTGTCAGCTAGTTGTTGATCTGGGCCATTGTTTCTCTAAGAGGGTATAAGATGCACTTGCAGGAAGCTGTTTCAGTCACAAATTCCGTCTCCTTTAGACTGGCTGAATCAGAGGCCGGCAATGGGGCTCAGATAATCTGTTAATAGTTCACAGCTAGACGACCACACTCATATAACATCATCCATGTGGAGATGGTGAATAGGAGTTGTTTACTAGGGTCCTCAATGTGGAAAGATCAGAAACCCAGCTTTGTTTCCTCTTGTTTTCTCCCCCCATAGTTGCTCAGGTCCACCTTTGTTCTCCTGGACACACCACCTATGCAGGAATTTGCCCCCTCAATCAAGCACTGAACCCTGGGTCTAGAAAAAATTTGATGAAACTGAGAAATGGCACTTTTCCATATCCAAAGGAACATCTCCATCACATCCCCCCACCACCAATTCTTTCATTTCCTAGTTACCTTCTCTGCAAAGTGTTGAATACCAGATAGTTTGTGCCTAAGTAGACAAACAATTTGGGTCTGCTACCCGATTTGGATTTTCTCTTGACTATCCCTGGGAATTTAATACTTCTGATCCTTCACCACTATAGGATGTTCTTCGTTGGGCGTCTTCCAACAATGATGGTCTCCTGTGTATCTCACCCTCTCCATCACCTTTACTTAGAAACAAGATAATCAATTTAAAAGTAGTTCAGTTGCATGTAAGAATAAAATTTGTGATGTAAATTGCTAATTAATATGACTGGGGACTTAACCTGTATCTTGATTTTTTTTTTCTTTTTGTGTCAGACCTGGTGTGTTCAGGAGTTGCTCCTGGCTCTGTACTCAGGAGTTACTCCTGGCTGTGCTCCAGGGACCATATGGGATGCCGGGATCAGACCCAGGTCGACTGCATGCAAGGCAAGGGACCTACCTGCTGTGCTGTCACCCCCAATCCTTTGATCTCTATTTTTTTTAAAATGATGGTACCTTTATTTTCTACTCCTTGCCCAATACTCCAGTACAATGTTGAATAATAGAGGTAAAAATAGACAAAAAATACTTTTTGTACTAAGGGGAAAAATTTAGTCTTTTACATCTAATATATTATTAGCTAGTTTTTTTTTTGGTGTGTGTGTGTGTGTGTGTGTGTGTGCCGTGCTGGGGGTGGATGTTTGGAGTGGTGGGTAGATAGGTGTGGGGGTTGGTGGAGGGTGGTGGGGAGTGAGCCAGTGCCCCGCATGTGTCCACATTCTCTTTTTTTAGGACTATAAATCTAGGTTTCATCACTGTTACCAAAGCTTCCTCAGATTTCAGTGAAAATTATATGTATCTGTATTCCATCCTCATCTCTACCTTCCTCCTTTGCACCCTCTGTTCATCCTCCCTGAAAATAATATTGAATACTAGGTTTCCAGATTATATAAGGTTACTTTACAGAAGAAGTATCATCAATGCTTTGTTAAAAAAAAAAACTGTGGCACGGACATCACCATATTATTAATATAATCTTGTGTGCACCATTTTTTCATGTGAACAAACTGGATTCTATCCCATGTGAGTGTCCAGTGATTTACAGTTACATTTTCATTGACTCTTAAGGTAGTCCACCTTGGTTTTACATGAGTCATCATGGGGAACTATTAAAAACTCCAATTAATGTGTCCCTCCTCAGAGATTCTGAATGGACTTTTTGAACACTAGTTTTAAACCAGGCCACTTATTCATTGATTTCTCTTAAATACAAACTAGTGCAACTTTGAAAATGTGCCCCGCTGAACATTATTAGCCAAAACAACTAATGTGGCACTGGTGAAGATTACCTCTATTATTGATCTCTTTTATTATTATTATAAAGATTACCTCTATTATAGATCGTCTTTCATCTCTCTGTTTTACAGTTTATTGTGTTATACAGTATAACATTTCTGGAAGAATATGTATGAGAATAGTAAAGATTAAACTCCCATCAAAACTCTATCAGGTCTCTAATGCTTTTAACAGCTTACTTCCTTGAAAAAGAACTTAGTTTACCTTAAACTTTGAAAACCGAAAAAAACACCAAGGGAATGATCTGTTGAATTCAAGATTAGTAAAGTTCCCCCACATTGAAAATAACGTGCACTTCCACAGCAAACCCTTACTCTCAATGTGTGAGCCACACTTCACTGTGGATTTCTGGCATCTACCTGAGTGTGTAGCCTCTTTAAACTTCTGTTAGGTAAACTGCTTCCCCTGTGGCTCCGAATGATTTATAAAACAGTATTTTATAAGGTTTTAGGGGCTGGATATATAGAACAGCAGGGTAAATTGCTTTCCATGCTAGCACCTGACCTAATCTTAATCCCGGCATTCCATATGGTCCCCTGAACACTGCCAGGAGTGACTCCTGAGTGCAAAGCCAGGATTACACCCAGAACAATGACTGCTGTGATGCCAGAACAAAACAAATGAATGTAAAGGCTTAGTGTTTATATAATTTTAAACAGTTTTCTTTTTCTAGTAAAAATTAGGCATCAATGGGAATGTTGGTTTTAAACAAGAACTGAATACCCCAATTAGTGCTACACAAAAATTACTGGACAATTAACCTATTCATTTAATGCAGTACTTTAATATATTTGCATTAATTATGCATTTAAATGCTAAAACTCTAAAGGAGGAATCTGAAGCTTTAACTTCCGACTGAGTAGCATAGAATGAAGGAAATCCATTTATAAATCAATTAAGCCCATATGTATTAGAGAATTACTCTGGGTAAAATCAGTTACTAACCTCATAGATTCTACAGTCCATGAAGGAAAAAGACATTGAGTAAAAACCATGTAGTTACAGTGAGAAGGAAAAGAGGGATGGAAGGGGACTTGGAAAAGCACAATGAAAGAACTATTTAATATAATGGAAAGAGCAAAGTAGTTAAATTGGTTCAGGATTGATAAAAATAAGCTATAGGATCAATGCCTCCATTTTTCAGACATTAATTCTTTCACATTTTTAATTTCTCTTTTGTCCTCGTACTTTTAAATAGATATATAGATGTATACATTATGATTATGTTTCTTTAATTTAGTCACTGTGAAATTACAAAGATATTTATGACTGGGCTGGGCTTCAGGCAAACAGTGTTTCAGCACAATCCCTTCACCAAGTCCACTTTCCACCACCGATGTCTTCTCCCTGGTCCATTTGTTTCCTATCCACCGCTCTGCTCTACAAGAGACACTTTCAAATAAAATTTCATTATACCACCATGAGATATACAACTACAAATCTGTTCATAATTGGTTTTAAGTCATACAGTCTTCAAGCACCCACCTCTTCACCAGTGCCCATTTCCCACCACCAATGTCAATTTCCCACCACTAGTGTCCCCAGATTCCCACTCTGTTCCCCAGCCAGCCTCTATGGCTAGCCACTTTGCTTCTCTCTCTCTTTTCTCTCTCTCTCTCTCCTAAGTTTTTCACTTTTGTTTACAGAGCTGTTGCTGATAGAGTTTCATGCAAATCACTTTATCACCTTTGAACACCATTGCCCCCAAGTGACATGTTTCCTACTGAATACCAGCTCTGTTTCTTTATCTTTGGGTATTCCTTATTTAACTGATAATATTGTTCTATCCCACATATGAGAGAGATCATTCTCTGTCAGTCTCTCTTCCTCTAACTTTACTCAGCATCCTTCCAGATCGCAGCATAATTTCAGGACATTATCTTTCCTTATGGGCAAATAATATTCTACTGTGCATATGTGCCATAGTGTCTTTATCCAGTCATCTATTCTTGAACAACTTGGGTTGTTTCCAGATTGTGGCTATTGTGGATACTGCTGCAATAAACAAGGAACAATTTCTTTTCTCCATTTTGTACTAATTCCCCATTTTGAGTAAATTCAATGTCTTATAGATTTTTTGTATTTTGTTTCACTGCAATGTAGTATATCATTGTTTTTGAAGGAATGCTGTAGGGAAGGAGGAAAAGGGGGAGAAAGGCAATGAAAAATCTTAAGAAAACAAGAATCTTAGAGCTAAAGTAGCATTTTGGTGGGAGAAAGAGGAGAAAGAAGATAAAAGGAAATGGTAGTAGGGAAGGAGATAGAGATATAGAATATACATAGTTAACTCACTGTAGAAAGAATCGGCATTATGGTGGATAAGAATCTATATCATTAACTGTGGGAAGAGTCTTAGATTTATATGGGTAACTTCTTACATTGAAGTCTAACTCCATTATTCTATTGTAGACAACAGATTTTAGTATTAAAAATTCTTAACATAAGGGTTACATAAAGATGATAATAGAGGTACCTAGGCACAGTAGTAAAGGTGAGTTGCAGTAAGTTTGTTTATAAATACCAGAAAAATGTTGGTATTGTTGTAAGCATGTTGTCTAAACTATAATCGTAAAATAAAATCTTGTGGAAAATCTTTTGACTCTTTTTTAGTCAACATTGTGAAACTCTTGTTGCATTTAAGTACAACTGAACAAAGAAGAGCTCTGTAATGGGAAACAGGACTTGAATTGTTAGTGTGGGAAAGAAGTATTAAAAATGAATCTGTCATTGCCTCATGTGAAGATATTATAAATTCTTACATTCTAGATAATGAATAGTGTTCTGTGCTTGCTGTTGTTTTCCAAACTAATGACGCCAGGCAAAATAAGCCATGTTTAGCCATGCTGAATTTTATCCTTGTCAGTCATTATCTATATTTGGGGTAGAGTGTGCTTGTGGATTAAATAATCAAACTATTGAGGTTCATCACATTTTACCACATGTAAACATAGCAAAAGAAATATAGATGTCTTCAAATGTGAATAGTTGCTATAGTGTTTTCTCTCCTTTATAGAGATTTATGCCCTTTTACATTCTGGCTATGTGCATTTAATTTTGGTATACTTAGTAAGGAAGAAAGGAAAGTATTTTGTTTTCTAGTTATTTTTATTATATAGTTTTATAAATTGTTGACACAGTCTGGAAGCCTAGAGCTAGCACCGTAATCAAGTGCTGGGAGACTTCTTGCTACTACTCACTAGAACATGTACAGAAAGAAGAAAAGAAATCTAAAGAAACTATCCCTGCACTTTCACCCAACTGGTCATGCTGAGAAAGCTGTTTAATGTCAAGTGTTCGCCTCCATCGAGTAAACAGTAGGAAAATTCCCACTGTTAAATTTGGGTGATTCTGAAAGAAAAAGGTTTTGGTTGTTTCACTGTCATACTGTCAGAAAAAACTAAACAGACTAAAGATTTGACGACCTTAAAGAGCTCAGAATTATGAGGGAAAAAGGAAAAATTCTTGTGCAGGAAATCATTTTCTTTAATAGTATTATATCTGAAAGCTTCAATACTCTGCTCTGCACTGTCTTGCCATCTGTGCTAATTTATCCATTTATCCAAGAAGCATTTTCTGAGTGACACTACCATGTGGAGATGACATGTAGTGGATGAAAACTCATATTTGACACAGAACAAAAAAGTATGACACATAAGAGAACACCCATGGTTGTTGAGAAAATTGCATACTGTATTTGTTCAATATGAGGAGTTGTGATATTGCTTAAGCTTGGTGAACATAAATTGGTTGTAATTTGTTATTTTAAATCAAATTTAAATATATTTAAAGAATTTAAATAAATTTATTTGGACCCAATGGGACGAAATAGTTTATTATGGTTATAAAAGTGGTAGAACTACTTTTAATCCTAATTAATTAAAAAGTATTTGATAATTGGGTCGGTGAGGTAGAGCAAAGGCCTGAGTCCTTGCTCTTAGAGCAACACTAAAGCACAGAATTGGCAATTTACAGCATCTCTGTATATGATCAAAACAAACAATGATCAGTAGCTGACTAAAATCTAAAATTAAGCATAACGTAAAATGATATTCTAGGGAACCAGGCTAAAAGCACTGAAAATTGTAACATATTTATTCCTGAAATAATAGATTCTCCATTTCTACCTTCTAAATAGAGCAGATGGCCACTTTTATAAAAGTATATAAAATATAGCATTTGGGTTTTTTTTTTTTTTTGCTTTTTGGCAATGCTCAGGGGTTTCTCCTGGCTCTACACTCAGGAATTACTCCTGGCGGTGCTCGGGGGACCATATGGGATGCCGGGGATTGAACCCGGGCCGGCACAGGCTGGCTGTGTGCAAGGCAAATGCCCTACCGCTGGGCTATCGCTCCGGCCCAGCATTTGGGTTTGGGTTTTTAATGATTTTCTTAATCTATTGTTGAATCTCTTTAAACCTGGAAATAAAACTGCGTCTAGGTGGAGTGTTGGACAAAGTATTAGAAAGGCTGTGTCCGTCCAGTCAGCTAACTCTTCCCAAAGAGTTTCTAATTCACAAAGTATGGTAAAAATATTTACTCAAGTTTAGATAAGTAAAAGTAAATCTAGAATCCATATATATTGATTTATAATTTTAAGATTTTTATTATGAAGAATAATATTGGCTGAGTCCAACATTGCTCCAAGGGTTCACTCACACGTGTGGGGGTGGGACCATGCTAGCCGGACTTGGAGCAGGGATTTGGGCTCCTCCACCCTTTCCTCCACCTTCACACCAGCTACCCTGGAAGAGAGACATGCCAGATCCACAGCTCTGTTGGCACACAGCCGCTCCACGGCCACGAGACAGTCTTAGATAGTACTAGATGTTAGGATCAGGTCCTTCCCAGTATCTTTCACATTTATACACTGTATACAGTACTAGGCAGGTTCTAGTTGTGACCCATCATCCCAGTAGGCCTAGCAGGAATCCAGAGCAATCCCTATACCATGAAGTCTGTCATTTTCAACATCCAGACTCCATAGCTCCTCAGAGCTCCACCCTAGAGAAAACCTGATCTTTCACCTTTAAGTTTCATCAATAAATGCTCGAGATGAGAGACTTCTACTGAGACTATACCACCTACACAGCAGAGCCTGGCAAGCTACCCGTGTTTTATTTGATATGCCCAAAAACCAATAACAATTATTGACCTCATTCCTACAAAAGAATGGTTTGAGGCTTTTCCAGTTCCTGAAGCAAGCAGATGCCCCTGGGGAACACTTAATTGCAACAGGACGTGTGGAGATGTTACTGCTGCCTGCTGGAGAAAATAGATGAACAATGGGAAGACAGGTGAAGTGATACAAGTGATTATGAAAAAAAAATAAAATTCCTCTTCTTTCTACACCTAGATTTTATAAAGCTCAAAATATTTACTGAGGAGTAGAGAGGAAATAGTCAAGAAGGAAATGGTGATCCTATGAGGGTCTCTGCTCAGAAAAACAATTATACTCTACCATTATTTTGTATCTCTTTGTTGAAAACATTGACCTTTATCTCATTCTGCGTTTTTCTTCATGAATGTCTTATTGGGTGCATTGTTTGTAATATTTAAATGACTAATTTTATTTTTTTTTAATTTTTTTTAATTTTTACAATTACAAAGATATACAATTAAAAAGTTCATATTTGGGTTTTGGTCATACAGTGTTCCAGCACCCATCCCGCCACCAGTGCCCATCTCCCACCACCAATGTCCCCGGTTCCCTCCCCCTCCCCCAGCCCACCTCCATGGCAGGTTCTTTATTTCTTTCCATTTCTCTCTCTCTTTTCCTTTCCTTCCAGACTATGGATTACAGAACATACATTAAAGGGTTGTCATGTGTATCTTTTTGCCTCTATTTAATGCTCAGTTCTAGGTTGGCATTAGTACCCTCGACAATTTTTAGCACATTGTTCCATTTTCTGTCTTACCTAGCCTCTGACTCCCACACGTTTGTGATAATTTCCACCTTTGACAAGACCTCCTGGTATATGTCTCACTTGACCTTGGATATTGGTATCTTAATATGTACATATATATTTATGTTATGCAGATAAATGCAGTCATTCTGTATCTGTCTCTCTCCTTCTGGCTAATTCCGCTCAACATAATCTTCTCCATGTCCATCCATTTATAGGCAAATTTTATAACTTCATTTTTCCTAACAGCTGCATAGTATTCCATTGTGTAGATTTACCAAAGCTTTTTTATCCAGTCATCGATTTTCGGGCACTCTGGTTGCTTCCAGATTCTGGCTATTTTGAATAATGCTGCTATGAACATAAAAGTAGGGATGGTTGTTTCCGCTGCGTATTTTTGGCTTCCCAGAGTAGATTCCCAGGAGTGGTATGGCTGGGTCAAATGGGAGTTCAATTTCGGAGTCTTTGGAGGAATGTCCATATTGTTTTCCAGAAAGGCTGTACCAGCCGGCATTCCCACCAACAATGGATGAGTGTCCCCTTTCCCACATCCACTCCAGCACTTGTTGTTGTTGCTCTTTTGAATATGTGCCAGTCTCTGTGGTATAAAATGATATCTCATTGTTGTTTTGATTTGCATCTCTCTGATGATTAGTGATGATGAGCATTTTTCATATGTTTTTTTTGCCATTCGAATTTCTTCCTTGCTGAAGTTTCTGTTCATTTCTTGTCCCCATTTTTTGATGGGGTTGTTTGTTTTCTTCTTGTAAAGTTCTACCAGTGCCTGATATATCCTGGATATTAACCCCTTATCAGATGGGTTTTGGGTGAATATTCTTTCCCATTCTGTGGACTGCTTTTGTATCTTATTAAATGACTAATTTTAAGTTGTGAACTCATGAAAATCTTTGCGATAAATAATCTGACTTTTGTTGACTCATTTGTCCAAGAAACTCCAAAATAGAGTAATTCTACTATTATCTAAATGTTTTCTCCCTTGCCTACAGAGAACCTTTCAGCTGATGGTGAAAGTAAATCAACTTTTGAAAATTACTAGAATTTCTTTCCGCTTAGTTTGCTATGTGTTTAAAACCACTTTGGTTATTTATTTTGTTTCTAGCTAACATTAAAATAAGGTCACTCTAATTTATGCCTTAAAATACTCTTGTCAGATTTTTTAGATTTGCTTCTCTTTTTATCCCTCTTATTATCCTCAGATAGCACTGCCTGAAGGTGACTTTCCTGCCTAAAAAGTGTAAAGTTGGAGGATTAAAATGAATTCATCTTATTTCTGAAGAAACATGCTATATTAGTGATGACAGAACACTTTAATATCTTCATTTTCTCCTTACCAAGGTGTGAAATCTTAATTCCATGTTCCTCTTAGATAAACAGCTGTGTCTAAGGTCTATATTAGATTTTTGCTTCAGAATCTCTTTTGCATCAGAAACTAGCAATATCAAACCATGGTTGCTTGTTTTAGTTTTTGACTACGGGTCAAGAATCTGGTCATTTTGACATTTATAGGCACTTATAAGTATATGCATATATAAACATATATACGTATATTTACACATATATACATATATGTTACTCTGTGACCACATTTTCTATTCCGTATATTTGTGTGTATAAAATGCTGACCTTGTCTTCACTTATCCAATTTTCCCTCTTTCTAAATGTTTTGCTCTCCCTCATCCTGACTGTCTTTTAATTTAAATTGTTTTATTATACCACCATTAGATATACAGTTACAAAATTTTTTCATATTTGGTCTTCAGTCATACAGTGTTCCGGCACCCATCCCTCCACCAGTGCCCATTTCCCACCACCAGTGTCCCCTGATTCCTTTCCCCAGCCCCCAGCCTTCCTCTCTCTCTCTACTTTCTCTCTCTCTCCCCCCTCTTCTCTCTCTCCCTTCTCTGACACATTGTGCATTGTAATAAATACAGTTAGAGGTTATCATGTATATTCTTTTGCCTACTTTCAATGTTCAGTTCTACGCTGGTATTACCATTTACCATAATTATTTGTACACTGTTCCTTTCTCTGTATTACCTAATCTCTGACTCCCACATTTGCAGTAGGTTCGATCCACTGACAAGACCTCCTAATTCATGTTTTGTCTAGCCTTGGATATTGGTATGCTATTTTTTATCCCACAAATAAATACAGTCATTCTATATCTGTCCTTTTCCCTCTGGCTAATTTCACCCAGAATGATCCTCTCCATATCCATTCATTTATAGAATGGATGGACATAATAAATTTATAACAATTTATTATATTATACATTTTATAACATAATTTTATCTTAATCTTCATTTTACTCTTTCACGATGGTGCTTTGATTTTACAGGCAAGGAAACTTAGGCTTCAGAGAAATGATGAAACCTATCTAGAATAATATGGGTTGTAGTGGGGAAGCCAGATTTTGAATAGGACTCACTCCAGAACTCAAGTTCTAATTCTAACATGACTAATTCTGTCACCAAACTTTTCCTAAATTTTCTTGCTTTACTCGTTTCATCTGTAAATCCAAGTTAAAGCATATTTATACTTCCCTCAAAAGTTATTGTGTTAACACTTATATTTAAGTTAAAACAGTGAAAATACTTAAAATGATGAAAATTATTATGATGAAGGTGAGAATGATTATGAAAAAAAGATAAAGGACTTTAATTTTAGCATGATTACCACATAGGATTTTTAGAACAATATATCTAAGAAAAGCCCATATCAATCTATGCAGGGAAAGTTATTACTTGCCCAGTAAAGTTGAGTTTCAACTGAAAATACATAAAGGGCTTAATGTGTATGTCTCTTCATTACTCTAACTCCTTATGAAAACTCTAAAGAAATTCTGTGGAGTTTTAGCTCCATGGTGCTAAATGTCTACAAACACTGCTGTTAGCTCTTTAGTATTCATCATGCTTTGTACTAGTGCATGTAGCACTGATAGGCATAGCATATGTCTCCAGTCTTTATAAGACATCTGCAGTAACTAAAGGATCATTAAAATATAGACACATATGTGAACAGAATCTATATTCTGTATAAAGAAATATTTTTCAATGGGATACAAATATATGACCTTAAGTAAGACTGAAGCTCTTCTCCTGTAACACAGCTATAAGGAAGACTTTACACAATGGGAAATTTTAATTTCAAAATTAACGTTTTGCTCAGTATTTGAGTGTGTTTGGCTCGAGTGGTAGACATCATCATGATAGATTACAGTATAAAGGCTATCATTGTTACATGTTCTTTTTCTTTGAGATACTTGAGAAAAACATGAGCATACTTTTGCACCAATAGCAATGTTACAGTAAAGCATTTTTAAGTAAGAGATTTTCTTTAACTAATGGGGTTTTCTTTAGATATGTTTTTCTTAATGTTGCCCAAGCAACTTATTCACTACTTCATAGAATTACATTTAAAATCTATACCACTCTGGTCAAATTGCCATTAACATTACAACAGGATTTTTTTTTTTTTTTTGCTTTTTGGCAACACTCAGGAGTTACTCCTGCCTCTTCATTCAGGAATTACTCCTGACAGTACTGGGGGACCATAAGGGATGCTGGGCATCGAACCCTGGTCAGCTGTGGGATGCTGGGCATCGAACCCAGGTTTGCTTTGCATGCAAGTCAAACACCCTATCCGCTGTGCTATCACTCCAGCCCCCATGAAATTGTTTTTTATTTTAAATTAAATCACTGCAAGATACATAGTTTCAAAGTTGTTCATGATTGGATTTCAACCAATGATGATCCATTACCCATCCATTCTCCAATGTCCATTTTCCACCAACAATGACCTAAGTTTCCCTCCTATCCCCCATCCTGCCTGCCTCTCTGGTAGGTACTTCTCTCACTTTCTCTCTCTCTTTCTCTCTCTCTTGCTTGCTTGCTCTTGCTCTTTTGATCTCTCTCTCTCTCTCTCTCCTTTTGTGCATTATGTTTTATAATACTGTATTGGAAAGTTATCATGTATATCCCTTTACCTACTTTCAGCACTCGATTCTTGTACAGAGTGATCATTTTCAACTCTCTTTGTCATAGTGGTTGTTTCTCTCCTAACTGCCTTTCCCCATACTTGTGGAAAGTTTCCAACTATGGACCAATCCTCCTGGCCCTAGTTTCTACTGGTCTGGCCCCAAAACCAATGATTTTTACCCTTCAGTTTTGCTTGAGAGCCTGAGGATCATTCTTGGAGATACTCAGTGTGACAGTACAGTTTCGGTGCCTGGACACTGACTTGTTGTTTCTCTCACTTGTCTGTACCAGCGATTGAAACTGGGATCAAGAAATGTGTATTTCTCAGTCTCCAAAGTAATGCTTTGAGATGTGTCTTCTTCCGTCCATTGATAAACTACTTTGCATCCAAGTTGAATTTTTAATACTTAATATTTTATGACTTGTTTTTTAGTACTAATAAATTAAATTTCTAAGATCTCTACTTTGTCTACTCAATCAGTGCATTCTTGTGTACTGAGTGTAACATTTAAGTTGTATAAAAATATTAACTAGACTCTGATAATAGATTCTAGTTTGGCTTTCTCAGAGAATTCTCCTTTCGTGTGCCTTTTTTTTTGAAGGTATTGATTTTTAGTAGCCATTCAGTTCTATTGGTTTTCTGCTCATCTTTCTATTTGTAAATATCTGCTTACGTCCTGGAGGGCATGCTTTCTGCTGATGAGATGTAGCTACAGGGCAAGCACACTCGGCTTACTACCAGAAAACCTGGAGTCCGCATTTCAGGTCACACTAGGTACCTGGCACATTTCCATCTCAGAGCCCAGTACATGACTTTATACTGGGGATAAGTGGGCTTATACTGTGAGCCACTAAGCAGCTGCATAAGTAATTCTCCATTAGGTCAACTGGGATTCTGAGTCCTTATTGATCCTGCTCAACCCAGCAAACCACTTTCTCATCGCTCCAGAAGCCAGATGGGATTTATTCAGCCTGTTTCCCTTTCTATCAGATTTCTTCTAGTTTACTTTTATTAGATTTTTTTTAAATAAACTTTTTTTTTCTCTGCGGTATTTTTTTTTTGTCCACAATTTTGGTGATATATGTAGTGCAGGGGTTAAAATAATGTCTTTTATTTTTCATGGTTTAGAGCGAAAGAGAATGGTGACAAATATCACTAGATCATTAGATTCCCGTTCATCATCTATTTGCTAGAGCGGGCACCAGTAATATCTCCATATCTCCTGTCTCATGCTAGGAGAATCCAAAGGCATCTGCTTGCTCCAGGAACATAAAGAGCCTCAAACCATTATATTAGGTCATGGGAATGACCTAATATAAATGTTACTGGTATTTGGCATATCAAATACGACAAGAGCAGCTTGCCAGACTTGCTGTGTGGGTGGCATACTCTTCTAGTCACATCTAAATAAAGCATTTATTGATGAACCGCACAGCCGCTAGTGGCCATGCAAGCGGGGCTGTGATAGTCTGGTCTACTAGGTGGAGTTGTGACGAGAGGGAAGTCTGGATGTGTAATATGGCGGCCCCCATGGAGTAGGGGGTCGTCTGGCTTGTTGTGAGGCTCTGCTGGGGTGGCAGTCCAGGGCTAGAACCCACCATGCCTCCCGGGTGCCTCATGAGCGGCTGGGCACAGGGAGAGCAAGGAGCAGCTCTGCCCCATGTCTGAGAGTCTCTGGTTCAGCATACCTGGGCCAGATTGAAAAAAAAAAACTGCTACAGGGTGGGTGTCGATGATCCGGGCTGTGACAGTCTGGTCTGCTGGGTGGAGTTGTGACGAGAAAGAAGTCCAGATGTGGAAAATGGCAGCCCCCATGGAGTAGGGCGGGGGGGGGGGTCGTCTGGCTTGTTGTGAGGCTCTGCGTGGGTGGCAGTCCAGGGCTAGTACCCGCCATGCCTCCCAGGCACCTCATGAGCGGCTGGGGTGAGACTCTGAGGCGCCACCACAAAATCCGGGAGCAGAGTCAGGGATCCCTTTCTGTCCCGGGAGATCAAAGGCTGTTGGACGAAGAAAGACACAAGGGTCCTGCAAAGTTTCAAAATGCTTTACTTAACTCCGGTTCAGTCATACAAATCAGCAATAGGAAAAACCCCAAACTTAGGGTTCCCAGCTGGGTCCCGGCCACGTGTAGGCCAAGATGGCTGCTTCCGCATGTTAAGGCCCTGTAGAGAGGAGACAGCCAAGTGGCGCCAGCAGAAAGGAAGGTGACAAATATGAGATTCATTATTGGTAGTAAACTTTCTACCTTCCTATCCATTCTTGACACACATCTCCAAGAATTTCATTTTATATATTTATGGTTTGGGTGTACAAACCACAAATAACTTACTTGTGTTTTGGTGGCATCCTATAAGCACTCAGGGATTACTTCTGGCTCTACACTCAAGGGATCACCGTGGTAGGGCTCAGGAAACCACAGAGTGGTGCTAGAAATCACCACATTGTGATTGACTGTGTGCAAGGCAAACACAATACCCATTGTACTATCTTACTAGTTCCACCTACCAAATATTTTAAAGGAGATCATTTAAAATTTTTAAACCGTGATTATTTTGTTTATTTATTATAACACTGTGAGATAGACTTTTACAAAGTTGTTTATGATTGAGTTTCAGTCATACAATGTTGCAGCACCCATCCCTCCACCAGTGCACATTTCCTACCACCAATGTCCCCAGAATCCCTCCCCCAGCCTGCCTCTATAACAGGCCACTGCCTCCTCCCTCCTCCTCTACCTTCTCTTCCTCCTCCTTTTCTTTCTGTCCTCTTCCTTCTGACTGATTTCACTAAGCATGAAAATCTCCATGTACATCTATTTGTAGGCAAATTTCATGACTTTAGTTTTCCTTACAGTTGTATAATATTCCGTTGTGTAGATGTACCATAGTTTCTTTATCCAGTCTTCTGTTCTTGGGCACTCAAGTTGTTTACAGATTCTAAGCCCTGACTATTTAAAATTATCTTCTCATCATTCATTATACTTTTCCTCTTCCTATTCTGTTCTTGGATAATACAAGAAATTTAATTTTAGAATTCCTAAGGAGCCCACAGGTTTTTGTTCCAGAACCACAACTTTCTAAGACTGATATCACTGTATCACTGTCTTCCCATTGTTCATCGATTTGTTCAAGTGGGCACTAGTAACATCTCCATAAGTTCTGGCACAAGCAAGTGTAACCCAAGGGCATCTGCTTGCTCCAGGGACAGGAAGAGCCCCAAACCATTCTTCAGGTCATTGAACTGAAGTTCATAATTGTTACTAGTTTTGGCATAACAAGTAAATAAGACACGGGTAGCTTTCCAGGCTCTGCCGTGTAGGTGGTATAGTCTCAGTAGAAGGCTCTCATCTTGAGCATTTACTGGTGAAACTTAAAGGGGAAAGATCAGGTTTTTCTCTTGGATGGAGCTCTGAGGAACTATGGAGTCGGGATGTTGAGAATGACTGACTGCATGATGTGTGGTTTCTCTGGCTTCTTGCTAGGCTTACTGGTATCAGTAAGCCTAGAACCTGTCTAGAACTGTATACAATGTATAAATGTGAAAGATCTTGGAAGGACCTTATCCTAAATCAGCACTCTCTAAGAATATCATGCGGCTGCAAAGCGGGAGCTGTGGGTCTCTAGCGTGGGTGGGTCTCTCTCTTCCAGGGCAACTGGCATGGAGGCGGAGGAAAGGGCAGGGCCCAAAACTCCACTCCACTCCACTCAGCCAGGGGCTGGCCGAGCCTCTTACCGGAGGCCAGCTACATGGGTTGCTTCCACATGGGGCCAGCCAAGCAGTACAACTGTGGGTCTGAAGTGGATGGGTCTGAATCTCTTCCGGGAATGCGGATTAGCTGTGAGTCTGGCATGGGTGGGTCTCTCTCTTCCTGGGCAACTGGCATGGAGGCGGAGGAAAGGGCAGGGCCCAAAACTCCACTTCGAGTCCGGCCAGCATGGTCTCTTCCCGCGCATGAGAGCAAACCCTTAGAGCAATAAGCCTGATATACTGACCACAAAAGTTCCATCATAAAATGCCATTCTTATGACAGAACTTAATGAATCTGTTATTTAGTTATTGTGAAAGAGATCAGAATAAAGAATATAGAATTAAGCATTTGTCTGTAAACACTGGATCAAAAGTAATGAACATGAGTATTCTAAAATATGGTTGAACTCCACCGCTCATCAGAGCTCCACCCAGCAGAAAAGCTGATCTTTCCCTGACTTGCTTTGTGGCCACGCGGTTCATCAATAAATGCACAACATGAGAGGCTACTACAAGAGTATTCTACCCACACAGCAGAGCCTGGCATTCTACCTGTGTCGTATTTGATATGCCAAAAACCAGTAACAGTTATAGACCTCATTCCTATGACCTGAAGGAATTTATGAGACTCGTGTTCCTGGAGCAAGCAGATACCTTTGGGCTACACTGCCATGTGACAGCATGTATGGAGATGATGTTACTGATGCCTGCTCGAGCAAATTGATGAACAAAAGGGAGGCAAGTGACACAAGTGATACAAGCGATTCTAAAATATGAATCTAGAAATTATGGTTTGCTTCAAACATATTGACTGGTTAGAGTACCTCATATAAAGCAAATGAAGAGATAAATATCACTTGTACTTTAGAATGCAGATTTTAATAGCTAATATATGATTTTCAATAAGACATTTAATGAGCTTTAAATTGACTCTTTATACAAGAAATGGTGAGTAGTTATTATGTGCCAAATACACATGTTCTCACTGGGAATTTAAAGATAAACTGTCTTTGCCTTATAATAAGAATGTAAATAAAAGTAGAATAAATAACTATTAAAATAGACATGTGTATACATGGTGTTATATACATCACATTTAAATTTTAGGAAAAGCATATAAATAGTATTAGCCCCCAAACATTGAAATGTATAAAGGCTTGTTTGTCAAAGACCTTACAGCCAAAATGTTAAACTAAGTCTAACTCTAGAATTCATATTTATATCACTAAACATAATTTCCTTTTCCATTTCTTTTTTAAATTATAACCCACCATTCTCTTCTAGCTGTTTGATCAGATCTCATTTGATACAACTGCTATGACTCTCTGAGCTTTCCTTTGCATATAAGTTCCTTTCTAATTCATGTTGCTTTCAATATGTCTCTGCCCTTGGTTTTTGTCATTCTGAGTTATGTGTCTTGGCCTTTTCTATTTAAGTCAGTTTTTGCTAGGACCCTTTGGATCTCATGGATGGGTGCCTTCATTCCTCAACTCTGGAAAATCCTTATGTATGATTTAACTATTGGTGCTTCATCAACTTCTCCTTATTCATGATGACTCCAGTGATTCTTGTATTATTCTAAACCCATCCCTCTAGTTTCCTGGTGTCTTCATTTCTTTTCAGACTTTTTTTTCTCGTTTTCAGGAGCTTTCCCTCATTTCATCTTGATGCTCCTTGATATTTCCCTTGGGTTTTGTTATTCTGCTACTTAGACCTTCTATTGCATGTTTTTTTTATTATATTTTTTCCCTTCCAAGATTTTTTTTTGGTACTAGGCCAGTAGATGAGGTACCATGGCAGTAGCCATGGGACAGGAACGTGGTTTCTGGGGAAGTAGAAGGCAAGGTGGGGGGTGGGACAAGACTCCCAGAAGTCCTGGGGTTTCTGCCAAAAGGACTCATGTACCTAGTGTTGATTTGTTTTTTGCTTGCTTGGTTTTAAATCTCATCTACCATACTCTTCAATTCTCTTATTTCTGATTGAAGTTTTTTCATTTCTGCTCTGATACTTGTGTTTTTTTTCTGACTGCCTATGCCTTTGTTTCTTTGAGTTCGGCATATACCCTTAACATGCAGAGCTGATTAGTAGTACCATGTTATTGCTATGTATTACTGTTGCTCATTGAGCAGCTCCGAGAGTCTCTGGGGAATTAGGCTGGGTGTTGCTCTCTATTTTCCCTCCCTGTCCTTACTGAGTGACAGGAGTGTGATCAGTGTGAGGTGTGATTAGGAGAGTTGTTGAGACACTGCATATAGGGCTGTGTGGTCAGAACATGTGCATGTAGCCTCCTAAGATTGTGAAGGCCACTAGGACCCAGCTGGAAGGGGAATCTGAATACAGTTCCGAGAAGTTCCGGGTCAGCCAGATGAAAAGGTGGAGGAGGAAGCAAAGGGTGTGAGATGTGGAGATGGGTCTGCTGAAATCTCCTTTGTATTTTTCTCTGCTGACCAATAGATAACAACTTGATTTACTCAGGTCTGTTTTCTTACCTGAACATGTAGAAGTTGTTCTGGTGATTTCTAAAGTCCTCCCCAGTTCATAGGTTACAGGCACTTGGCAAGTTTTCTATTGTTCTATCAACACACAGTAGATGGCAGAATAGAGCAAAGAGTAGCTAAATTATTTTTGGTTCCTATGACTCCAGTAATTCATCATAAGTTATCTTTTTAGCTATTACATAGTCACTACAAATATAAAAAATTGTATGACATAATGTATACTATAAATATTTTAAGATGTGATAATATAGAACTGTGCATTATATTTATCAATTTCTGCACAAGGCCTAAACATCTAAATAGGTCCATGTTATTGTTGATAGTTCAAATAGTTGGAATATGAAGATAAGAATTTTGGCATGAGAATATTTGCTGTCACTAGGGAGTTTTGGTTAACACACCCACAAACACAAACACAAAACTCATCCATCTGTGTTTGTGGTAATGTTGCACACCAAGTGATGCAAATTCTTCCTCAGTGCACGTGAAGGATTCCCTGTGACCCCTTTAAAGTTAGATGTGCCTCTGGGAATTGCTTGAACCATTAAAATTCTAGAGGTGCCATGTGACTGCTGAGAAGAAAGTTTAGGAACCAACATGTAATCCCCAAACTCTTCTAATCTCAAAAATTCCTTTCAACTATGCTATCAACCTTGCTACCCAAACACAAAACAATACTTCAGGATAAATACCTAAATCAAAAGATCTCTCATGATCTTTTGAGATAGTAGAGTGGATAGAGTGCTTGCCTTATAAGCAGTCAACCTGGGTTCCATCCCTAGCACCCTCTAGGGTCCCATAAGCCTCTCCAGTAGTGTTGCTGGGGCACAAAGCTAAAAGTAGGGACTGAACATTGCTGGGTTGTCCCTAAAACTCAAAAAACAAAAAACAAATAATATATGTTCCTCATGCCAGAGTGATAGAACAGTGGGCAGGATGCTTACCTTGCATGTGGCCAACCCAGATTTAATCTCAGGAACCACATATGGTCTCCCCAAGCCTTCCAGGAATGATCGCTGAACTTACACCAGGCATCATGGTCCCTGAGCACTGCCAGGCATGACCCCAAAACAAAAGCTAAAAGAATTCTCATGAGGCCAGAGTGATAGCCCAGCGGGTAGGGCGTTTGCCTTGCATGTGGCCAGCCCATGCTGGCCTGGGTTCGATCCCCAGCATCCTATATGGTCCCCAGAGCACCTCCAGGAGTAATTCCTGAGTGAAGAGGCAGGAGAAGCCACTGAGCATTGCTGGGTGTGACCCAAAAAAGAAAAAAAAAAGAATTCTCATCCATTTTAAGAGTATGCATTTTGGAAACCAGTGCTTAACTATATGCTAAAGTATTATTTTAATATAATGTTGTGAAGGGTATTATGAAAGATTGACTATTGGACTAAAGATTGAGCCAAATTTGAAGTGTTACTAAATTTAAGTAATCCAATTCAGATAATCTCATCTGACATATTTTTTGTCATCTTACAATTTGATAACAGCATGGAAGCACCAGAGAGACTTTAGGTGAGGTAAGGAGATCATCTTTTATCACCAATCCACTCTGCTTCAGTTCCTGGCACTGAATCTAGTGTACTGAGCACTGCTAGGGGCCCTTGACCATAAATTCAGGAATAGGTTCTGGTTACTACACAACCCACCCCAAAAAAAAAATAAAGGGAAGATATTGAGAAAAGCTAGTGAGACATGGGGATTTTTAAAAAATTTTTGTATCATTAAGTTCTTTCTAAATTTTAAGTGTATGCATGCTTTGTTTCCCAAAAGAATAGTGCATCCTTTCTCATCATGAGCTAATATGTCGATTAGGCTTATATTTGTACACTTTTTAATGTTATTTACATAACCTATTATGCAAAGTAATAAGATCTGTTCTAAATAGGGATTCATTTGAACTTGGCAGGAATAACTGCTCTGCAGATATAGACTTGCATTGTGATACTGAGAAGGCAAAAAAAAATCTTGCATCAAAAGGTGCAAAACCTTGAGAAAAAACAATTGTAAGAGTAAAGCATGATTATTTATTTATCTGACTACCGATGCAGTATCCTTTGTGGTAATAGCTCCCATGGTAATAAGTTCATTTTTACTACTCAAAAAAATTTAGAGAATGGGCCCTTCTACCTAATGAAGCAAAGAGCAAATGAGAATGAGTCAAGGCAATTTTCTCCCAATATGGAGACTTCTCAGAAAACTAAAAACAGAACTGCCATATGATCCATTGATTCCACTGCTTAGCATCTATCCCCAAAGCACAAAAAGGATATGTGCCTACATTTGTTATTGTAATATTACTTACAATAGTTAAGATCTAGAAACAGCCCAAGTTCCCAACAACCAATGAGTGCTTGATAAGAGTGTGATTTATGTATACAAAAGAATATTAGGCTATTAGAAAAGATGATATATTGTCATTTGCTATGATTTTGTCGGAACTAGGCATTTCACATTAAGCAAAACAATAAGGAAAATACTGGATGATTTCACTCATATGTAGAATATAAGGAAACAAAGCAAGGAATGGACAGTAAGCAGTGAAAACATCCCTTAGACTTACAGTAGTACAGACTTCACCAGGACTTCAGGAGAGGGCAGATTGATATGCCTTGCATGTGTGAGACCCTGGTTTGATCCCCAACACTATATGGTCCCTTAAGCATCATCAGGTGTGAGTTTGACTTCTTCCAGTACATTCTCGGGGGTGGTCAACTAAAAAAAAAGATTCCAAAGCTATATTTTATACATTTTCCTTTCTTTCCTTAAATAAGGTAAATAGAAAAAATGTGTTAGCCAAGATGTGGTTATGTAGGACAACTTTGAATTTTACCTAAAATTTTAGTTAAATTTTGTGAATTTAACTAAATTTAACTAAATTCACAAAATTTTAGTTCAATTTTAGAACTTGATGCCTGAAAAATGCTTGACAGCATTTGATGGATTGAAGGAGGCTGGCCCTGAGAGAAAACAGGACACAGGACATTTTGAATATGAAACACGTATTGGTGTATTAGGAGAAAGAAAAGAAAAGAACATATGACAAGACTTTCTGAAGACTCTAATTAAATAAGACAACAGATGATAAGAGAATGAGTTTTCACCATGAATGTTTAGTGGAAAGGAAAGCTATGCACAGCTTCAGCAATGAATCAAAGTCTCCAAGTGTTCCTTGGAAATGTTTCAAGAGCTACCTGCTATTTTGTGAGGGCTTAGTAATGATCTCACATCTTTCAAAGACAAGCGACAAGTGATTTCATCTTTCTACCACCCTACTCAGGTTCATAGAGTAAAGTAATAAACATTTAATGGAATAAAAATAGACACTTTTGAGTTCTCTACATTATCTTTTGTCGAATTTTTCCTCAACAGTAACATACAAGGTCATTCTATGAGCATTAACCTTTTAAAAAAAAGTCAATAATATCTAAAATTGATATTACTAAGCTTTCAGAAGTAGATAAGTTTCTGATTAGTAATAAAATAGTTTTTGCTTCAGATCTAAATTTGTCTAAACTTATTTTAATTTCTTGGAACTTCACTCTCTTTTCTATAAAGTAAGGAAGAACATAGTACCTATACTGCCAGTACCCCACAAACAGGCTCTAAAGGTCCAATAAGATTCACAAATATAGTAACTTGTGTATTTTAAGCCTCCCACACAATATTAGGCCTTTCACTTATTTTGGTTTGGGTACCACTCCTAGCTCTGCAAAAAGCTTGTTCCTGGATCTGCACTCAGTAATTATTCATGGCAGGCTCAGGGGACCATATGTGGTGTGGGGGAACCAAACCAGAGTGAGTTGCATACAAGGCAAGTACCTTACCTGCTGTACTGTCCTTTAGCTCATGGCTCTTTATATAGATACACAGATAATATTTGTTCCTGGTCTTTTGGTTTGAGATGTTTATTTTAACCCAGAGTCTTCGATAAGAGAGCTAAAACTATTATCCTCTTTTTCCTTGGCAGGCATTGCTATATAATCTCAGAAAAACAAAGCTAGAAAGCTCATATGGAAACTTGGCATTACTACTCAGGCAGATATATGGAGAGTCCCTTATTACCCTTTATTGGACTCTAACTATCTCTTTTGGAATAGATTAGTGTTCTTTGGAAACACCATATTGCCAGCACTCAGCACAGGGTCTAGTGTAAAGTAACCCCTTAATAAGGAGAAAGAGTAAGTGAATTAAAAGATGGAAGGATTATTAATAGTCTAATCAGAAGAAGGATGGACAAATGTAGAATTACAGAGGCAATGGTCACTTGTCACTTGTCTTCCTGTTGTTAGACAACAGGAAATAGATTTGCTCAAGTGGGCACCAGTAATGTCTCATTTGTTGGGAATGAACAAATTCCCAACTGTTTTACATATCAAATACACTATGGTAGCTTGCCAGGCTCTGCCGTGGTTCTGGGTTCATCCCAGGGGGCCCATTCTTTTCTATGTCAGATCCTCAACCATCCATGGCCCACTGGGCAGAGTCCTGGGTGTAAACAAGCCTGTCTCTTGTCTGCCACCTACTGATGCAGCCAGGCACTGCAGCCACACCTGCAGCACCTCAAGGGGTAGGGAAGCAATGGTAAGTAGAGGAAAGAAGAAAGATTAAAATCCAGTCCAATCCAATGGTTACAACGTTATCATACAGGGAATGAGCTTGTACTCAGTTGTACATCTGAGTGTCTGCCATTGGGGACACACAAGAGCAAAGCAAGACATGGCAGTTAGATACAGAGCAGAAGATAAACTCAGAAATGAAGGGTGGAAGCCCTCAATTCTGGGAGGCATTGGAATGCTTTATCTGGATACCAGGTAAAGAATACAGTAAAGGAATGGAGGCAAAACTGACTCAGCAGGAAATCAGGTTGGCTTCCACAAGAGCATCACTTTGAGAACAGGAGAACAGTGGGGACTGGCCTAGGGGAATCATTTCAGAAGCACAGAGAGCACGGATGTGATGACCAGCACCAGGTGTCTGACCTCATAGGTAAAAGGAATCTGAATGTACTAAGACAGGACTGTGAATGAGGGCAGGAGGGGAGCCGATGTGCTGGCCCCACTCATCAAGCACCCCGGCACAGAGATATAGAGGCTGTTAGTGAGACTAACACCTGTGTGGTGTGATCACTCCTCTCACATGAATCAAAATATTAGATCTGACATGAAATTAACATTCCATGTGGTCTGATGACCTTCAAAAGTTAGAATCATTATCAGCTTATATTTACACATAAAGGTAATTCCCGGATGATCAAGAATGTTTTATATGGATTAAAGTTTTATTACAGACCCAGGGACAAATGTCAGCTTCTCGTTTTTTTGCCATATTCAGACTTTCCATAATTGTTGAGATTAGTTGTCAAAACTATGAATACCTTCTCCTTTGCACCTCCCTTGGTTTATTGTAGGATTGATTTTGTAAAGTCATCAATTTGTCAAGTGATAATTTATAGTTTTATTCAGCCTATGTACATTCTAGCTATGAATTGTTGAAGAAGAAAAAGAATAAAATTACCCAAACTCTCTCATGCATCTCATTTAGATTTTATACTGTATGGGTGAGTGGACACTGTTTCCAGATAAATACTACCTTTGCCCAAAAATAAAAAGAAATTTGGCAAATAACATGCCTCATGTTTGTCATGCTGTGAGGCACTCCAAATAACTTAGAACCAATATGGCACAAAATAAGTATAAAAATCAAAATGTGAATTTCTTTCCTTTAAAATGTCAAGAATGGACTCTGATGGTTTAAATTATGGTTCTAATTTTTTCCTTCAAAGTCAGAGCAATTACATTTATTCTAAAACTGATACATTTCTTCAAAATGGCTGAATCAGAGATATTGTGTACAACTTGTTTGATAAATTCACAATGTGTTCATTGTACTTGTCTTTCTATAATCCACTCAGTGAACATGGGATACTTGGGGTAGACCATTATCTTTCATTCTAAGAGGTTTCTATTTCTCATCAGATATTAACTCTGACAGAAAAAAAATTAAATGTCATGTAGATGGATACACCAGGTTGCAACTCAATTATTCATTAGCTGAAGTCAGTGGACTTGGGTTCTTTCTCCATCTAATAGAAATGAACTAAAAAATAACCACATCAACATCTGTCTCCAAGGACTGACATCTGAAAAGACAGGTGACTGGTTTTGATGTTTGTCAACTTCCGTCATTATGTCATTTCAAATTAACCTATTTGATAGATAAATGTGCCTGATTTCATAATGTCCGTTCTCTTTGTTTTCT
>JAJIBD010038059.1:0-29519 GCA_021461705.1 Cryptotis parvus | reverse complement strand
AAATAATTAACTTCTTGATTTTTAAAGAGGTTGACATTTGGGAAGGAGTCTGAAAATGGTATTTTCCCTCTCCTTTTTATTTACCCATTTAATTTTACCATTCAGTTGCAACAAGACTGGTTGGCCTGCCTCAGTAATTTTCTGGTATATATAGACTAATGGATTTCTATATTTATGTCCTGTAAGTACAGAAACCCTTCTGATTCATAGACTTGGAATCTGCAGTTTGTGCATATAATGTGTTTCCCTTCAGCCACCTTGAATTTAGTTGAAACTTGTTCCTTGCAAATGCTCTCCTTGCTTCCAGTTTAGTTAGAAGGACAGGTTTTAGAAAGAAATGAACAGATGTTGATTTTTAACAATGGAAATTTCTAAGCAGGCTCTTGAAAAGAATCATTTTCCCCCATAAGTGAAATTCCTAGATTGAGTTGTGAAAAAGCAAAACCAAGGACAGTTTTAAGTCAATGAATTTTAAGATTCAATAGAAAGATGCCAGAAATAATGAAAACTTATATATATATGTGTGTGTATATAAAATAAATACATAATATATATATACAAAAATACTATCTCCAGTTTGTTAATTATTGTAAGCTTCATTTTACTCTTTTGCTGCCACAGGAAACAGTATTTTTGTAATCAAAGAAACAACATATTTCTTGTTATTAAAAAATGGAAAAGACAAGTATTTAGTAAGAATCCTCCTTCCTAATATAACAAAATAAATTAAAACACAATATCACCAAACTAAACATAATTAGAACTGTCATTCTGGCAGAAAACTATGTAAGATTTAATTCCTATTAAATCTGTGTAAGATCTAATTCCTATTAGTGCATAAATTTTTTACAAATATTGTAGTGGAATTTTTTCAGATATTCTTTAACAAGTTCTGTTCTCTTTCCTCTAAAGAAGGGTTACATACATATACTTTTTATCCATTAGTAATAGAAATTATGGGACTTTCTAATTCTCAGTTTAATATAATGTGGGGGCAATTCTAATATGAAGAAGATCATAGAAATTTAGTGGGATACAGTCAAACTGATTTATTAAATGAAAATATTGAATCCTTGATTAAAAATTAGAAATTTCAAGGAACAATTATCAAGGAACAATGTTAGATTATTAGTCTGGGCACAGGATCAGTGTCTGAAGTCAGCCCCAAAGAGAGTATGTCTGTACTAAGTGGGACAGGTTTCAGCTAGAATCTTGTTCTAACACTAGCTGCTTGACTTTCACCATTTAGCAACTTGCCAAAGTCTTGGTTTCCCCATGTAGAGAATTTGAAGTACTCCTCTGAGGTCTTATCCGCCAAAATATTTGTTACTGTATGAGGAGTCAATGATACAGCAAGTTGTCGTGGATATTCTGTTGTTGTTTTTTCCAGTAATGCACTGTTGCAACGAGGAAGACAATCGGTAGAAATACAATCAACTGCAATTTGCTTTTTTAATATTTTATTATACTACCAAGAGATATAAAATCACAAGACGTTCATGTTTGAGATTCAGTCACACAGAGTTCCAGCACCCATCCTTCCACCCATGCCCATCTTCCACCACCAATGTCGACACTTCCCTACAACTGCCTCCAAGGCAGGTTCCTTATCTCCTCCTTTCTCTCCCCCCACAACTCGCTTCCCTTTCTTACACATTGTGGATTTTAGTAAATACATTTAGAGGTTATCATGTGAATCTTTTTGACTATAGTCAAAGCACAGTTCTCAGATGGCATCATTTTCAATGATTATCAGCAAACAGTTCCCTACTCTGTCTTACCTAGCCTATGACTCACGTTGTAGGTATACGGATTTTGATTTGAAGCCGGCGCGTCATGGGGATAGGGTTGTGTCCAGTTGTGAGTCCAAACTGAAGTATGACTGTGTTGTGCGAGGCCTTCTGACCTCTAGAAGCCTGGCAGAGAGGCCAAGAAAAGCTGCCCCCACTCCAAGACGCCCCATCAGTCTACCATGAGGTGGTCAGGTAGACACCGCCCTGCACCCTAAATACCTGGTGTCCGGCTGAAATCCCCCTACAGCAGTTCTGGGTGGGGTTGCCAAGCCTTTGTGGAGGGATCCAAGGTGGGGGTGTGGGGGAGAGATGGCTCGACTCCAGGCATCCTAAAAAGCCTGGGTTGGGGTAGTCGCTGAGTCCCGCATCCCTGGGCTTGAACTTCGGCTTCTCTCTTGGTCGGGCTGTGTCCAGCTGTGGTACAGAGGATGTTGTGTTGTACGAGGTTTTCTGACTTCTGGGACCCTGGTGGAGGACAGGCCAAAGAGCAAAACCGGTTCCAAATGCCGGGAGAGAGCTGCCATCTGGCTCTCCCTAGCTCAGCTGACCTCAACTGCAATTTGTACTGAGGTGACTGGGAACTTTAAAGGAGAGTGAAGGATGGCTGTAAGAAAAGATGGGATTGTGTAACTTGATGCTACCCAGAGGGAACTAAAGGACACCATGCAGAGTGAAGGCAGCCAGGAGTGGGGCAGATAGAGTGGCCTCTCCATGTATGAGACATAAAGAAACACGGCATGGGGATAACAAATGGTGAAAGTCAATGTAATCTGAAAACTGGTCTACACAACTGAACTTATCAAGGGTAGGAGTTGAATGATCATGTGGCCGCCCACCTACAAGATGGTCAGACTTCTTCCTCAAGACCTTGAACAAACGGTTTGAGGCTCTTCATATTCCTGAAGCAACCAGATGCCATTGGGCTACACTAGCACGTGATAGGGTCAAATGGAAACGTTACTGGCGCCTGCTCAAACAAATCGATGACTAATGGGATGTCAAGTGATCGAGTGAAGGAGTTGAATGAGAGAAAATCCTGTTAATAGTAGAGGGAAGCAGACCCTGGTGTAAGGTGTGGTGTTTGAACTTATATGCATGAAATCATATCATGAACACTACTGTAAATCACCGTGCTTCAAATAATAAAGTATCACTTCACTTGTCTTGTCTTGTCTTCCCATTGTTCATCAATTTGCTCAAGCAGGCACCAGCAACGTCTCCATTTGTCCCTGTTGCATGCTAGTGTAACACTAGGGCATCTGCTCACTACAGGAATATGAAGAGCCTCAAACCATTTGGTCAAGTCATGGGAATGAGGTCCTGTTGCAGGACTCCTAATGGCCACTGCATCTGCTCTGAATTGCCGCCTGCAAATCACTTCGTAGATAAGGGGGGTAGTCTAAATGTGGCAGTTTATCTGACCATGTATGCTGTACTAGCTGGTATAAATATTCTCCCATGCTACCACAATCATCGTGGGACTAGCTAGATCTTACCAGCATATTTATCTGGCCATGTTGGACCCCTAAGTAATTAGACCAGAGAGAAATGCTGTTTGCTTCCCAAGCAAACAAGCATGGCTCCCCTGATATACTCAAAAGGCAACTAAAATACAAAACTACAATAAAGTAGAAGAGACTTGTAGAAGGATTGGAGAAATATTTAACTGGCATTAGTATTAGTCTTTGGTACAGAGACATGCCATCTCAGAAACCCCCTTATCTACCCTATAAAGGCATTTCCAGGCAGATCTTGGCTCAAAACATTAGCATACTAAAGGGCCTAGGTAAGGTGCAGGGAGGAATTGCCTAAGGGCATTTGACCCTCCCTGCTTTCTATAACAGTGGGAGGAAGGTCTGAGTTGCAGGGGGTATGTTTCCTCTCTCACGCGCTCGTTTTGGGCTCTCTCTTTGTGAGTACTCACCCTTCTTGGAAGTTTTGTCTTCTTTTACAAGGCCTTTACACGTGGTGGCGCCATCTTGGCCTACACGTGGCTGGGGTTCTAGCCTGGAATCCTAAGCACCGGGCTTTTCCTTTTGCTGATTTGTATGCCTGAACCTGTGATAAGTAAAGCCTTTTAAAACTGCATCGGATTCCTGAGTTTTCATCCATTCCTCGCTGGCTCGGAGGTAGAATGGAACTCCGCTTCCCGGCACTGTCAGGGACCCCGGCGGAGCTCCCGACAAGGTCCCATTGTTGTCACTGTACTTGGCATATTGAATACAACATGGGTATCTTGCCAGGCTCTGCCATGTGGGTGGGATGGTCTCGGTAGTAGGTAGGCTCTCAGTTCATTCATTTACTGATGAACCATGCAGCCACAAAGCAGACATGTGCAACTGGGAAAGTGCGACGATAGCAGCTCTGCCCCGTGATCTGTGTCTCTGTTTTGAGCATACCTGGCGTAAAATAGACTTCTCTATAGGGTGGGACTTTGCTTCAAATAATAAATTAATTAAAATTAAAGTGACTTAAAGCCTGGGTAAATGGCTAATTGTAGAAGGTCTTCTGTGAATTCTATTCCTAACATAGTTCCACATCGTTAATGTTGTTCCTGGTGTCACTGCTATGTGAATTCCAATGTCACAATAACTATGTGATTTCTGGTATGTACAGCCAAGTGTGTGAACTCTGGTCATTGTCACAGGAAGAGGAAGAGAAAGAGAAAAGTTCAGGTCACAGGTTTAGGGGGATCAACTTGGAGCTTTGCAGAAACAAAATATTGCAAAACTTGGAAAGGGGAGGTTTGGCCCATCTCACAACTGAGTTTCCTAGATGGTGCTTCCTGAAATTGTATACTGTCTTTACATAGAGGCTGGGAATCATGGCACTGTCTTTATATGTGACTGTATCAAATGGAAAATTATCTGGACAACTTGAGTTTTCTCAAGCACTGACCATAGGGGTCTAGTGGCCATTCCGCAATTAAGACCTTGGACTATAGAAATTATTTAAGCGTTGTTCTGTATGGGTCTGTATGTGTCAAAACTTACTCAACAAGAGAGTTCAAAGGAATCTGGTGAGAGATAGCCAGAAAGAGAATCTTTGTCACTAGTTCAAGTGCTCAGTAAATTATAGTTTCTGACTCCACCATATCATAGACAAACAAGAAAAATGCTCTTTGGAAAAGTCCTGATATGTGCCTTAATTTTATATTGTACTTTAAATAATTGCAGTTATCACTAATAAGAGATTTCATGAAAAGCCACAATGTGGCACAGAGAAACCCACATTTAAAATTAAATCCTTGTTCCTTACAAGTAAATTTTAATGAAGCAAAGTAGTACATCGTGTGTTTTTTAGGCATCAGAGATTTTGAATCTGTTGCTCCCTTACTTTGCAGTCTTGGTAAATAGGCACGTGATTCTTTGACTACATGTCTTAAAGCGTATTTTAAGAGAACAAAATTGAACTTGAAATTTTCTTTAAAATTGAATATTACCTAGCAAATAGAGAAGAAAAGACTCCTGGATTCATTTATGATACTGTCTTTATTGTTGTCTTATTTCTTTTTTTTGTCACACCCAGCAATGCTCAGGGTTACTCCTGGCTCTGCACTCAGGAATTACTCCTGGTGGTGCTTGGAGGACCACATGGGATGCCAGAGATCGAACCTGGGCCGGCCACATGCAAGGCAAACGTCCTCCCCACTGGGCTATTGCTCCGGCCCTCGGTTGTTGTCTTATTTCTGATCACTCTTAACGAAGAAAAAATTTGATGAACAAACACTTTAATATCACAAATTAAACATGACAGACATTAATTATAAGATGTGCAGCTGTCAGCTAGTTGTTTATCTGGGCCATTGTTTCTCTAAGAGGGTATAAGATGCACTTACGTGGAAGCTGTTTCAGTCACAAATTCCGTCTCCTTTAGACTGGCTGAATCAGAGGCCGGCAATGGGGCTCAGAGAATCTGTTAATAGTTCGATGAATCTTACACTTTCACAGCTAGGACGACCACACTCATATAACATCATCCATGTGGAGATGGTGAATAGGAGTTGTTTACTAGGGTCCTCAATGTAGAAAGATCAGAAACCCAGCTTTGTTTCCTCTTGTTTTCTCCCCCATAGTTGCGCAGGTCCACCTTCGTTCTCCTGGACACACCACCTATGCAGGAATTTGTCCCTCAACCAAGCACTGAACCCTGGGTCTAGAAAAAATTTGATGAAACTGAGAAATGGCACTTCTCCATATCCAAGGAACATCTCCATCCACATCCCCCCACCACCAATTCTTTCATTTCCTAGTTACCTTCTCTGCAAAGTGTTGAATACCAGATAGTTTGTGCCTAAGTAGACAAACAATTTGGGTCTGCTACCTGATTTGGATTTTCTCTTGACTATCCCTGGGAATTTAATACTTCTGATCCTTCACCATTATAGGATGTTCTTCGTTGGGCGTCTTCCAACAATGATGGTCTCCTGTGTATCTCACCATGTCCATCACCTTTACTTAGAAACAAGATAATCAATTTAAAAGTAGTTCAGTTGCATGTAAGAATAAAATTTGTGATGTAAATTGCTAATTAATATGACTGGGGACTGAACCTGTATCTTGATTTTTTTTTTTTGTGTCAGACCTGGTGTGTTCAGGAGTTGCTCCTGGCTCTGTACTCAGGAGTTACTCCTGGCTGTGCTCCAGGGACCATATGGGATGCCGGGATCAGACCCAGGTCGACTGCATGCAAGGCAAGGGACCTACCTGCTGTGCTGTCGCCCCAATCCTTTGATCTCTATTTTTTTAAAATGATGGTACCTTTATTTTCTACTCCTTGCCCAATACTCCAGTACAATGTTGAATAATAGAGGTAAAAATAGACAAAAATACTTTTTGTACTAAGGGAAAAATTTTAGTCTTTTACATCTAATATGTTATTAGCTAGGTTTTTTTTTTTGTGTGTGTGTGTGTGTGTGTGTGTGTGTGTGTGCCGTGCTGGGGGGTGGATGTTTGGAGTGGTGGGTAGATAGGTGTGGGGGTTGGTGGAGGGTGGTGGGGAGTGAGCCAGTGCCCGCATGTGTCCACATTCTCTTTTTTAGGACTATAAATCTAGGTTTCATCACTGTTACCAAAGCTTCCCTCAGATTTCAGTGAAAATTATATGTATCTGTATTCCATCCTCATCTCTACCTTCCTCCTTTGCACCCTCTGTTCATCCTCCCTGAAAATAATATTGAATACTAGGTTTCCAGATTATATAAGGTTACTTTACAGAAGAAGTATCATCAGTGCTTTGTTAAAAAAAACTGTGGCACGGACATCACCATATTATTAATATAACCTTGTGTGCACCATTTTTTCATGTGAACAAACTGGATTCTTTGAGAGAATATAATAAGATCCCAATCCCATGTGAGTGTCCAGTGATTTACAGTTACATTTTCATTGACTCTTAAGGTAATCCACCTTGGTTTTACATGAGTCATCATGGGGAACTATTAAAAACTCCAATTAATGTGTCCCTCCTCAGAGATTCTGAATGAACTTTTTGAACACTAGTTTTAAACCAGGCCACTTATTCATTGATTTCTCTTAAATACAAACTAGTGCAACTTTGAAAATGTGCCCCGCTGAACATTATTAGCCAAAACAACTAATGTGGCACTGGTGAAGATTACCTCTATTATTGATCTCTTTTATTATTATTATAAAGATTACCTCTATTATAGATCGTCTTTCATCTCTCTGTTTTACAGTTTATTGTGTTATACAGTATAACATTTCTGGAAGAATATGTATGAGAATAGTAAAGATTAAACTCCCATCAAAACTCTATCAGGTCTCTAATGCTTTTAACAGTTTACTTCCTTGAAAAAGAACTTAGTTTACCTTAAACTTTGAAAAACCGAAAAAACACCAAGGGAATGATCTGTTGAATTCAAGATTAGTAAAGTTCCCCCACATTGAAAATAACGTGCACTTCCACAGCAAACCCTTACCCTCAATGTGTGAGCCACACTTCACTGTGGATTTCTGGCATCTACCTGAGTGTGTAGCCTCTTTTAAACTTCTGTTAGGTAAACTGCTTCCCCTGTGGCTCGAATGATTTATAAAATAGTATTTTATAAGGTTTTAGGGGCTGGATATATAGAACAGCAGGGTAAATTGCTTTCCATGCTAGCACCTGACCTAATCTTAATCCCGGCATTCCATATGGTCCCCTGAACACTGCCAGGAGTGACTCCTGAGTGCAAAGCCAGGATTACACCCAGAACAATGACTGCTGTGATGCCAAAACAAAACAAATGAATGTAAAGGCTTAGTGTTTATATAATTTTAAACAGTTTTCTTTTTCTAGTAAAAATTAGGCATCAATGGGAATGTTGGTTTTAAACAAGAACTGAATACCCCAATTAGTGCTACACAAAAATTACTGGACAATTAACCTATTCATTTAATGCAGTACTTTAATATATTTGCATTAATTATGCATTTAAATGCTAAAACTCTAAAGGAGGAATCTGGCTTTAACTTCCGACTGAGTAGCATAGAATGAAGGAAATCCATTTATAAATCAATTAAGCCCATATGTATTAGAGAATTACTCTGGATAAAATCAGTTACTAACCTCATAGATTCTACAGTCCATGGAGGAAAAAGACATTGAGTAAAAACCATGTAGTTACAGTGAGAAGGAAAAGAGGGATGGAAGGACTTGGAAAAGCACAATGAAAGAACTATTTAATATAATGGAAAGAGCAAAGTAGTTAAATTGGTTCAGGATTGATAAAAATAAGCTATAGGATCAATGCCTCCATTTTTCAGACATTAATTCTTTCACATTTTTAATTTCTCTTTTGTCCTCGTACTTTTAAATAGATATATAGATGTATACATTATGATTATGTTTCTTTAATTTAGTCACTGTGAAATTACAAAGATATTTATGACTGGGCTGGGCTTCAGGCAAACAGTGTTTCAGCACAATCCCTTCACCAAGTCCACTTTCCACCACCGATGTCTTCTCCCTGGTCCATTTGTTTCCTATCCACCGCTCTGCTCTACAAGAGACACTTTCAAATAAAATTTCATTATACCACCATGAGATATACAACTACAAATCTGTTCATAATTGGTTTTAAGTCATACAGTCTTCAAGCACCCACCTCTTCACCAGTGCCCATTTCCCACCACCAATGTCAATTTCCCACCACTAGTGTCCCCAGATTCCCACTCTGTTCCCCCCAGTCAGCCTCTATGGCTAGCCACTTTGCTTCTCTCTCTCTTTCTCTCTCTCTCTCTCTAAGTTTTTCCTTTTTTGTTTACAGAGCTGTTGCTGATAGAGTTTCATGCAAATCACTTTATCACCTTCTGAACACCATTGCCCCCAAGTGACATGTTTCCTACTGAATACAAGCTCTGTTTCTTTATCTTTGGGTATTCCTTATTTAACTGATAATATTGTTCTATCCCACATATGAGAGAGATCATTCTCTGTCAGTCTCTCTTCCTCTAACTTTACTCAGCATCCTTCCAGATCGCAGCATAATTTCAGGACATTATCTTTCCTTATGGCCAAATAATATTCTACTGTGCATATGTGCCATAGTGTCTTTATCCAGTCATCTATTCTTGAACAACTTGGGTTGTTTCCAGATTGTGGCTATTGTGGATACTGTTGCAATAAACAAGGAACAATTTCTTTTCTCCATTTTGTACTAATTCCCCATTTTGAGTAAATTCAATGTCTTATAAGATTTTTTTGTATTTTGTTTCACTGCAATGTAGTATATCATTGTTTTTGAAGATGCTGTAGGGAAGGAGGGAAAAGGGGGGGAAGGCAATGAAAATCTTAAGAAAACAAGAATCTTAGAGCTAAAGTAGCATTTTGGTGGGAGAAAGAGAGAAAGAAGATAAAAGGAAATGGTAGTAGGGGGAAGGAGATAGAGATATAGAATATACATAGTTAACTCACTGTAGAAAGAATCGCATTATGGTGGATAAGAATCTATATCATTAACTGTGGAAGAGTCTTAGATTTATATGGGTAACTTCTTACATTGAAGTCTAACTCCATTATTCTATTGTAGACAACAGATTTTAGTATTAAAAATTCTTAACATAAGGGTTTACATAAAGATGATAATAGAGGTACCTAGGCACAGTAGTAAAGGTGGAGTTGCAGTAAATTTGTTTATAAATACTAGAAAAATGTTGGTATTGTTGTAAGCATGTTGTCTAAACTATAATCGTAAAATAAAATCTTGTGGAAAATCTTTTGACTCTTTTAGTCAACATTGTGAAACTCTTGTTGCATCTAAGATTACAACTGAACAAAGAAGAGCTCTGTAATGAGAAACAGGACTTGAATTGTTAGTTGTGGGAAAGAAGTATTAAAATGAATCTGTCATTGCCTCATGTGAAGATATTATAAATTCTTACATTCTAGATAATGAATAGTGTTCTGTGCTTGCTGTTTGTTTTCCAAACTAATGTAGCCAGGCAAAATAAGCCATGTTTAGCCATGTTGGATTTGACACTTGTTGGTCATATCTATATTTGGGGTAGAGGTGCTTGTGGATTAAATAACCAAACTATTGAGGTTCATCACATTTACCACATGTAAACATAGCAAAAGAAATATAGATGTCTTCAAATGTGAATAGTTGCTATAGTGTTTTCTTTCCTTTATAGAGATTTATGCCCTTTACACTCCTGGCTATGTGCATTTAATTTTGGTATACTTAGTAAGGAAGAAAGGAGAGTATTTTGTTTTCTAGTTATTTTTATTATATAGTTTTATAAATTGTTGACACAGTCTGAAGCCCTAGAGCTGCACCGTAATCGGGTGCTGGGAGACTTCGCTACTACTCACTAGGAACATGTACAGAAAGAAGAAAAGAAATCTAAAGAAACTATCCCTAAATACCCAACTGGTCATGCTGAGAAACTGTTGCCATCTCAAGTGTTAGCCTCCATGAGGTAAACAGTAGGAAAATTCCCACTGTTAAATTTGGGTGATTCTGAAAGAAAAAGGTTTTGGTTGTTTCACTGTCATACTGTCGAAAAAACTAAACAGACTAAAGATTTGGCTGACCTTAAGAGGCTCAGAATTATGAGGAAAAAGGAAAAATTCTTGTGCAGGAAATCATTTTCTTTAATAATAGCCTATATCTGAAAGCTTCAATGCTCTGCTCTGCACTGTCTTGCCATCTGTGCTTGGGTATCCATTTATCCAAGAAGCATTTTCTGGTGACACTACCATGTGGGAGAGAAGCATGTAGTGGATGAAAACTCACTTTGACACAGAACAAAAAAGTATGACACATAAGAGAACACCCATGGTTGTTGAAAATTGCATACTGTTTTGTTCCATATGAGGAGTTTGTGATATTGCTGGCTGAACATAAATTGGTTGTAATTTGTTATTTTTAAATCAAATTTAAATATATTTAAAAGAATTTAAATAAATTTATTTGGACCCATCGGGACCGAAATAGTTTTATTATGGTTATAAAAGTAGTGAAACTACTTTTAATCCTAATTAATTAAAAAAGTGATAATTGGTTCGGTGAGGTAGAGTAAAGGCCTGAGTCCTTCTCTTAGAGCAACACTTCAAAGCACAGAATTGGCAATTTACAGCATCTCTGTATATGATCAAAAAAAACAATGATCAGTAGCTGACTAAAATCCATTAATACATAACGTAAAATGATATTCTAGGGAACCAGGCTAAAGCATTGAAATTGTAACATATTTATTCCTGAAATAATAGATTCTCTCCCTTTCTACCTTTCTAAATAGAGCAGATGGCCACTTTTTAAAAAAAGTATATAAATATAGCATTTGGGTTTTTTTTTTTTTTTGCTTTTTGGCTATGCTCAGGGGTTTCTCCTCGGCTCTACACTCAGGAATTACTCCTGGCGGTGCTCGGGGGGACCATAAGGGATGCCGAGGGTTGAACCCGGACCGGCACAGGCCAGACTGGTACTAAGGCAAAGCCCTACCGCTGGGCTGTCGCGCCCGGCCCAGCATTTGGGTTTAGTTTTAACGATTTTCTTAATCTATTGTTGAATCTCTTTAAACCTGAATAAAAACTGCGTCTAGGTGGAGTGTTGGACCAAGTATTAGAAAGGCTGTAGATAAATCCAGTCAGCCCAACTCTTCCCAAAGAGTTCCAAATTCCTAAAGTATAGGTAAAAATATTTACTCAAGTTTAGTAAAGGAGTAAATCTAGAATCCATATATATTGATTTATAATTTTAGTTTTTATTATGAAGAATAATATTGGCTGGTCAACATTGCTCAAGGGTTTCACTCACTTGTGTGGGGGGTGGGACCATGTAGCAGGACTTGGAGCAGGGAAATTTGGGCTCCTCCACCCTTTCCTCCACCTTCCTCTAGCTACCCTGGAAGAGACATACAAAGATCCAAGCTCTGTTGGCACTGACCAGCTCCTGACCACGAGACAGTCTTAGATAGTTACTAGATGTTAGGATCAGGTCCTTCGCAGATATCTTTCACATTTATACACTGTATACAGTACTAGACAGGTTCTAGTTGTGATTGCATAATCCCAGTAGGCCTAGCAGGAATCCAGAGCAATCCTATACCATGAAGTCTGTCATTTTCAACATCCGAGACTCCATGAAAGCTCAATGAAAGCTGTTTTCGGCTAGAGGAAAACCATGAGTCTTTTACGTTTTTGGGGTTTCATCGATGCTCTTGAGAGGAGGGGCTTTGCTAAACAATCACCACCTACACAGCTGAACCTGGCTATTTTATCCGATGTTTTATTGATTATGTTTCAAAATCAATACCAATCAATGAGCCTCATTCACCTACAAAGAAAATGGTTTGAGGCTTTTGCTGTTCAGGAAGCAACAGATGCCCTGAGGTTCATTTATTTGGTTTAGGAGGTGTGGAATATTACTGTTGCCATATGGAAGATGGTGTGTTTATTGGGAAGACAGGTGAAGTATTTTGAAGTGATTATGAAAAAAATAAAATTCCTCTTCTTTCTACACCTAGATTTTATAAAGCTCAAAATATTTACTGGGGTAGGAAATAGTCAAGAAGGAAAATGGTGATCCTATGAGGTTTCTGCTCAGAAAAACATTCTCTACCATTATTTTGTATCCTCTTTGTTGACAACATTGACCTTTATCTCATTCTGCGTTTTTCTTCATGAGATTATTAAGGTGCATTGTTTGTAATATTTAAATACTCAATTTATTTTTTTAATTTTTTTATTTTTACAATTACAAAGATATACAATTAAAAAGTTCATATTTGGGTTTTGGTCATACAGTGTTCCAGCACCCATCCTCCACCAGTGCCCATCTCCCACCACCAAGTCCCCGGTTCCCTCCCCTCCCCCAGCCCCCTCCATGGCAGGTTCTTTATTTCTTTCCCTTTCTCTCTCTTTTCCTTTTCCTTCCAGACTATGGATTACAGAACATACATTAAAGGGTTGTCATGTGTATCTTTTTGCCTCTATTTAATGCTCAGTTCTAGGTTGGCATTAGTACCCTCGACAATTGTTAGCACACTGTTCCATTTTCTGTCTTACCTAGCCTCTGACTCCCACACGTTTGTGATAATTTCCACCTTTGACAAGACCTCCTGATATATGTTTCACTTGACCTTGGATATTGGTATCTTAATATGTACATATATATTTATGTTATGCAGATAAATGCGGTCATTCTGTATCTGTCTCTCTCCTTCCTGGCTAATTTCGCTCAACATAATCTTCTCCATGTCCATCCATTTTATAGGCAAATTTTATAACTTCATTTTTCCTAACAGCTGCATAGTATTCCATTGTGTAGATGTACCAAAGCTTCTTTATCCAGTCATCGATTTTTTCGGGCACTCTGGTTGCTTCCAGATTCTGGCTATTGTGAATAATGCTGCTATGAACATAAAAGTAGGGATGGTGTTTCCACTGCGTATTTTTGGCTTCCCAGAGTAGATTCCCAGGAGTGGTATGGCTGGGTCAAATGGGAGTTCAATTTCTAGTCTTTGGAGGAATGTCCATATTGTTTTCCAGAAAGGCTGTACCAGCCGGCATTCCCACCAACAATGGATGAGTGTTCCCTTTTCCCCACATCCACTCCAGCACTTGTTGTTGTTGCTCTTTTGGATATGTGCCAGTCTCTGTGGTGTAAAGTGGTATCTCATTGTTGTTTTTGATTTGCATCTCTCTGATGATTAGTGATGAGCATTTTTCCATATGTTTTTTGCCATTCAATTTCTTCCTTTGCTGAAGTTTCTGTTTTCATTTCTTCTCCCCCCATTTTTTTGATGGGGTTGTTTGTTTCTTCTTGTAAGGTTCTACCAGTGCCTGATATATCCTGGATATTAACCCCTTATCAGATGGGTTTTGGGTGGATATTCTTGCCCATTCTGTGGACTGCTTTTGTATCTTATTAAATGACTAATTTTAAGTTGTGAACTCATGAAAATCTTTGCGAGAAATAATCCGACTTTTTGTTGACTCATTTGTCCAAGAAACTCCAAAAATAGAGTAATTCTACTATTATCTAAATGTTTTCTCCCTTACAGAGAACCTTTCAGCTGATGGTGAAAGTAAATCAACTTTTGAAAAATTACTAGAATTTTTTCAGCTTGTTTGCTATGTGTTTAAAACCGCTTTGGTTATTTATTTTGTTTCTAGCTAACATTAAAATAAAGGTTAAAACTCTAATTTATGCCTTAAAGTACTCTTGTCAGATTTTTTTAGATTTGCTTCTCTTTTTTATCCCTCTTATTATCCTCAGCTAGCACTGCCTGAAGGTGACTTTCCTGCCTAAAAGTGTAAAGTTGGAGGATTAATGAATTCATCTTATTTCTGAAGAAACATGCTATATTAGTGATGACAGAACACTTTAATATCTTCATTTTCTCCTTACCAAGGTGTGAAATCTTAATTCCATGTTCCTCTTAGATAAACAGCTGTGTCTAGGGTCTATATTAATTTTTGCTTCAGAATCTCTTTGCATCAGAACTAGCAATATCAAACCATGGTTGCTTGTTTTTTGTTTTTCTACGTGTCAAGAATCTGGTCATTTTGACATTTATAGGCACTTATAATATGCATATATAAACATATATACGTATATTTACACATATATACATATATGTTACTCTGCGTCATTTTCTATTCCGTTATATTTGGTGTGTAAAATGCTGACCTTGTCTTCACTTATCCATATTTTCCCCCCTCTTTCTAAATGTTTTGCTCCTCCTCATCCTGACTGTCTTTAATTTAAATTGTTTTATTATACCACCATTAGATATGGGTTACAAATTTTTCATATTTGGTCTTCGTCATACAGTGTTCCGGCACCCATCCCTCCACCAGTGCCCATTTCTACCAACCAGTGTCCCTGATTCCTTTCCCCAGCCCCCCCAGCCTTCCTCTCTCTTCCTCACTTTCTCTCTCTGCCTCTCTCTTCTCTCTCTCCCTTCTCTGACACATTGTGCATTGTAATAAATACAGTTAGGGATATCCATGTATATTCTTTTGCCTACTTTCAATGTTCAGTTTTCTACTATTACCATTTACCATAGTATTAACTACTATTCTTCTCTGTATTACCTAATCTCTGACTCCCACATTTGCAGTAGGTTCGATCCACTGACAAGACCTCCTAATTCATGTTTTGTCTGGCCTTGGATATTGGTATGCTATTTTTTTTCCCACAAATAATACAGTCATTCTATATCTGTCCTTTTCCCTCTAGCTAATTTCACCCAGAATGATCCTCTCCATATCCATTCATTTATAGAATGGATGGACATAATAAATTCTTATATTATCTTATACATTTTTATAACATAATTTTATCTTAATCTTCATTTTACTCTTTCACGATGGTGCTTTGATTTTACAGGCAGGCTTAAGGCTTCAGAGAAATGAAGGCTCTACAGAATCATGGGTTGTAGTGGGAAGCCAGATTTTGAATGGGACTCACTCCAGAACTCAAGTTCTAATTCTAACATGACAATTCTGTCACCAAACTTTTCCTAAATTTTCTTTGCTTTGCATCGTTTCATCTGTAAATCCAAGTTAAAGCATATTTATACTTCCTCAAAAGTTATTGCTGTTAACACTTATATTTAAGTTAAAACGGTGAAAATGCTTAAAATAAATTGAAAATTATTTGATGAAGGTGAGAATGATTATGAAAAAAGATAAGGACTTTAATTTTAGCATGATTGGGATTTTTAGAACAATATATCTAGAAAAGCCCATATCCAAAATCTATGCAGGAAAGTTATTACTTGCCCAGTAAAGTTGAGTTTCAACTGAAAATACATAAGGAGCTTAATGACCATGTCTCTTCATTACTCTAACTCCTTATGAAAACTCTAAAAGAAATTCTGTGGAGTTTGGCTCCATGGTGCTAAATGTCTACAAAACACTACCATGTTGGCTCTTTATTATTCATCGTGCTTTATTACTAGTGCATGTAGCACTGATAGGCATAGCATATGTCTCCAGTCTTTATAAGACATCTGCAGTAACTAAGGATGTTAAATATAGACACATATGTGAACAAGTCTATATTCTGTATAAAAAATATTTTTCAATGGGATACAAATATATGACCTTAAGTAAGACTGGAAGCTCTTCTCCTGTAACACAGCTATAAGGACTTTACACAATGGGAAATTTTTAATTTCAAAATTAACGTTTTCTCAGTATTTGAGTGTGTTTGGCTCGATGGTAGACATCATCATGATAGATTACAGTATAAAGTATCATTGTTGCTTTTCTTTGAGATACTTGAAAAACATGAGCATACTTTGCATAATAGCAATGTTACAGTAAAAGCAATTTTTAAGTAGGTTTTACTAACTAATGGGGTTTCTTTAGATATGTTTTCTTAATGTTGCCCAAGCAACTTATTCACTACTTCATAGAATTACATTTAAAATCTATGCCACTCTGTTAAAATTATAAATTAACACAACAGGATTTTTTTTTTTGCTTTTTGGCAACACTCAGGAGTTACTCCTGCCTCTTCATTCAGGAATTACTCCTGACAGTGTTTCAGGGGACCATAAGGGATGCTGGGCATCGAACCCTGGTCCAGCTGTGGGATGCTGGGCATCGAACCCAGGTTTGCTTTGCATGCAAGTCAACGCCCCTATCCGCTGTGTCTCTCAGCCCCAGCAGAATTGTTTTATTTTAAATTAAATCACTGCAAGATACATAGTTCAAGTTGTTCATAGTTAGTTTCAACCAATGATGATCCATTATCATTTCTCCAATGTCCATTTTCCACCAACAATGACCTAAGTTTCCCTCCTATCCCACACATCCTGCCTGCCTCCTCGTACTTCTCTGCTCTCTCTCTCTTTTCTCTCTCTTGCTTGCTTGCTCTTGCTTCTTTTGATCTCTCTCTCTCTCTCTCCTTTTAATGCACAATATCTTTATAATACTGTGTGTTGAGATATCATGCCATACACACTACTTTCCTTTTCGATTCTTGGCCTGGTAGATCATTGCTCAACTCTCTTTGTCATAATAATGGTTTGTTTTCTCTCTAACTGCCTTTCCCCATACTTATTGAAAGTTTCCAACTATGGACCAATCCTCCTGGCCCTAGTTTCTACTGGTCTGGCCCCAAAACCAATGATTTTACCCTTCAGTTTTGCTTGAGAGCCTGAGGATCATTCTTGGAATACTCAGTGTGACAGTACAGATTTCGGTGCCTGGACACTGACTTGTTGTTTCTCCTTGTCTGTACCAGCGATTGAAACTGGGATCGGAAATGTATTTCTCGGTCTCCAAAGTAATGCTTTGAGATGTGTCTTCTTCCGTCCATTGATAAACTACTTTGCATCAAGTTGAATTGTCTGTAATATTTTATGACTGTTTTTAATTACTAATAAATTAAATTTCTAAGATCTCTACTTTGTCTACTCAATCCAGTGCATTCTTATTGTACTTGGCAGTGTAACATTTAAATTGTATAAAAATATTAACTAGACTCTGATAATAAAATTCTAGTTTGGCTTTTTCTCAGAGAATTCTCCTTTCATTGTGCCTTTTTTTTGAAGGTATTGATTTTAGTAGCCATTCAGTTCTATTGGTTTCTGCTCATCTTTCTATTTGTAAATATCTGCTTGCGTCCTGGAGGGCATGCTCTGCTGATGAGATGTAGCTAGGACAAGCACCACTTTCGGCTTTACTACCAAGCCTGGAGTCCGCCCATTTCAGGTCACACTAGGTACCTGGCACATTTCCATCTCAGAGCCCAGTACATGACTTTATACTGGGGATAAGTGTGCTTATACTGTGAGCCATAAGCAGCTGCATAAGTAATTCTCCATTAGGTCAACTGATTCTGGGTCCTTATTGATCCTGCTCAACCCAGCAAACCACTTTCTCAAATGACCAGAATGCGGATTTATTCAGCCTGTTTCCTTTCTATCAGATTTCTTCTAGTTTACTTTTATTAGATTTTTTTTAAATAAACTTTTTTTCTCTGCGGTATTTTTTTTGTCCTAAATTTTGGTGATATATGTAGTGCAGGGTTAAAATAATGTCTTTTATTTTCATGGTTTAGAAGCTGAAAAAGAATGGTGACAAATATGCTAGATCATTAGATTCCCGTTCATCATCTATTTGCTAGGCGGGCACCAGTAATATCTCCATATCTATGTCTCATACTAGGAGAATCAAATCTGCTGCTCCAGGAACATAAAGAGCCTCAAACCATTATAGCGTAGGTCATGGGAATGACCTAATAACCATATTCACTATTCTTTGGCATATCAAATACGACAAGAACTGGCTTGCCGGAGCTTGCTGTATTAGGTGGCATACTCTTCTAGTCACATCTAAATAAAGCATTTATTGATGAACCGCACAGCTAGTGGCCATTACAAGCGGGGCTGTGATAATCCCTGGTCTACTAAGGTGGAGTTGATGAGAGGGAAGTCTGGATGTGTAATATGGCGGCCCCGCCGATGCAGAGAAGTCGTCAGCTGTTGTGAGCTCTGCTGGGGTGGCAGTCAGGGCTAGAATCTCCATGCCTCCCGGGTGCCTCATGTGCGTAGGCTGGGAAACAGAGAACAGCTCGCCCCATGTCTGAGAGTCTCTGGTTCCCACATTTCTGATGATTGAAAAAAAAAACTGCTACAGGGTGGGTGTCGATGATCCGGGCTGTGACGGTCTGTCTGCTGGGTAGGTGTGACGAAGAAGTCCCAGATGTAAATAAACAGCCACTGGAGTAGGCGAAATTCGTCTGGCTTGTTGTGAGGCTCTGCGTGGGTGGCAGTCAGGGCCTAGTACCCGCCATGCCTCCAGGCACCTCAGCGGCTGGGGTGAGACTCTGGCGCCACCACAAAATCAGGGCAAGTCAGGGATCCCTTTTCTGTCCCGGAGATCAAGCTGTTGGACGAAGAAAGACACAAGGGTCCTGCAGAGTTTCAAATACTTTACTTAACTCGGTTCAGTCATACAAATCAGCAATAGTAAAAACCTAAACTTGGGTTCCCAGCTGGGTCCCGGCCGCGTGTAGGCCAAGATGGCTGCTTCCGCATGTTAAGGCCCTGTAGAGGAGACAGCCAAGTGGCGCCAGCAGAAAGAGTGACAAATATGAAATTCATTATTGGTAGTAAACTTTCACCTTCCTATCCATTCATGACTTACATCTCAAAATTTCATTTATATATTTATGGTTTAGATTGTACAAACCACAAATAACACTTGTGTTTTGGTGGCATCTATAGCCTCAGGGATTATTCTGGCTCTACACTCAGGGATCTACCGTGGTAGGAGGCTCAGGGAAGCCACAAAGTGGTGCTAGAAATCACCATTGTGATTGACTGTGTGCAAGGCAAACACAATACCCATTGTACTATCTTCCACCTACCAAATATTTTAAAGGATCATTCAAAATTTTAAACCGTGATTATTTTGTTTATTTATTATAACAGAGATAGACTTTTACAAAGTTGTTTTATGATTGAGTTTCAGTCACATGTATTGCAACATCCATCCCTCCACCAATTCACATTTCCTACCACCAATGTCCCCAGAATCCCTACCAGCCTGCTACCATCTATAACAGTGCCACTGCCTCCTCCTCCTCCCTCTACCTTCTCTTCCTCCTCCCTTTTTTCTTTCTATATTCTTCCTTCTGGCTAGGTTTCACTAAGCATGAAAATCTCCATGTACATCTATTTGTGGAAGCCAAAATTTCGTGACTTTAGTTTTCCTTGCAGTTGTATAATATTCCGTTGTGGCCCAGATGGCACCATAGTTTCTTTATCCAGTCTTCTGTTCTTAGGCACTCAAGTTGTTTTTTACGATTCTAAGCTCTGACTAGCCCCCAAAATTATATTCTACATCATTCATTATACTTTTCCTCTTCCTATTCTGTTCTTGGATGGTACTTGAAATTTAATTTTTAGAATTCCTAAAGGCCCACAGGTTTTTGTTTCAGAACCACAACTTTCTAAGACTGATATCACTGTATCACTGTCTTCCCATTGTTCATCGATTTGTTGGGGGCACTAGTAACATCTCCGTAAGTTCTGGCACAAGCAAGTGTAACCCAAGGGCATCTGCTTGCTCCAGGACAGGAAGAGCCCGAAACCCTATTCTTCAGGTCATTGAACTGGAGTTCATAGTATTACTAGTATTGGCTAACAGAGTAAATAAGACGTGGGTAGCTTTCAGGCTCTGCCGTGTCTGGTGGGAGAGTCTCAGTGGAAGGCTCTCATCTTGAGCATTTACTGGTGGAACTTAAGAGGGGAAGAGATCAGGTTTTTCTCTTTGGATGGAGCTCTGAGGAACTATGGAGTCGGGATGTTGAGAATGACTGACTGCATGATGTAGTAGGTTTCTCTGGCTGTCTAGGCTTCTGGTATCAGTAAGCCTGGGACCTATCTAGGACTGTATACAATGTATAAATGTGAAAGATCTTGGGAAGGGACCTTATCCCTAAATCAGCACTCTCTAAGAATATCATGCGGCTCAAGGTAGGGCTGGGGGTCTCTAGCTTGGGTGAGTCTCTCTCTTCCAGGGCAACTGGCATGGAGGCGGGAGGGGAAGGGCAGGGCCCAAAGCTCCACTCCTCCATGGCCCGGGGGCTGGCGGGCCTCTTGCGGAGGCCAGCTACATGGGTTGCTTCCACATGGGACCAGCAAGCGGTACAATGTGGGTCTGCAGAGTGGATGGGTCTGAATCTCTTCCGGGAATGCGGATTAGCTGTGAGTCTGGCATGGGTGGGTCCTCTCTCTTCCTGGGCAACTGGCATAGGCCGGAGGAAAGAACAGGGCCCAAAACTCCCTGAGTCGGCCCCAGCATGGTCTGCTTCCCGCGCATGAGAGCAAACCCTTAGACTAATAAACCTGATATACTGACCACAAAGTTTCCATCATAAAATGCACCATTCTTATGACAGAACTTAATGAATCTATTATTTAGTTATTGTGAAAGAATCCAAATAAAGAATATAGAATTAAGCATTTGTCTGTCAAACACTGGATCAAAAGTAATGAACATGAGTATTTAAAATATGGTTGAACTCCACACGCTCATCAGAGCTCCACCCAGCAGGAAAAGCTGATCTTTCCCTGACTTGCTTTGTGGCCCACTGCGATTCATCAATAAATGCACAAAGAGAGGCTACTACAGAGTATTCTACCCACACAACGGGGGAGCCTGGCATTCTACCTGTATCGTATTTGATGTGCCAAAAACCAGTAACATTTATAGACCTGCATTCCTATGACCTGAAGAATTTATGAGACTTGTTTTCCTGGAGCAAGCAGATACCTTTGGGCTACATGCCATGTGACAGCATGTAGGAATGATATTACTGATGCCTGCTCGAGCAAATTAATTAACAAAAGGGAGCCAAGTGGCAGAGTGATACAGGCGATTCTAAAATAGAATCTAGAAATTATGGTTTGCTTCAAACATATTGACTGATTAGAGTACCTCATTATAAAGCAAATGAAGAGATAAATATCAACTTGCTTTAGAATACGGATTTTAATAGCCCCTAATATATGATTTTCAATAAGACATTTAATGAGCTTTAGAATTGACTCTTTATACAAGAAATGGTGAGTAGTTATTATGTACCCAGAAATACGATGTTCTCACTAGGATTTAAAGATAAATGTCTTTAGCCTTTATTAAGAATGTAAATAAAAGTAGAATAAATAACTATTAAAATAATTTGTGTACATGCTGGTATTACATCACATTTAAATTTTGCAGGAAAAGCATATAAATAGTATTGGCCCCAACATTGGAAATGTATAAAGGCTTATTTTGTCAAAGACCTTACAGCCAAAATAATAAAGTCTAACTCTAAATTCATATTTATATCACTAAACATAATTTCCTTTTCCATTTCTTTTTTAAATTATAACCCACCATTCTCTTCTGGCTGTTTGATCAGATCTCATTTGATACAGCTGCTATGACTCCTCTGAGCTTTCCTTTGCATATAAGTTCCTTTGTGAATTCATATTTACTTCATGTCTCTGCCGTGGTTTTGTCATTCTGAGTTATGTGTCTTGGCCTTTTCTATTTAAGTCAGTTTTTGCTAGGACCCTTTTGGATCTCATGGATTGGTGCCTTCATTCCTTTCAACTCTGGAAAATCCTATGTATGATTTAACTATTGGTCCTTCATCTTCTCCCTTATTCAGGATGGCTCGAGTGATTCTTGTATTATTCTAGGGCCCATCCCTCTGGTTTTCTGGTGTCTTCGTTTCTTTTCAGGGCTTTTTTCTCGTTTTCAGGAGCTTTCCCTCATTTCATCTTGTTACTCCTTGATGTTTCCCTTGGGTTTTATTATTCTGCTACTTAGACCTTCTATTGCATGCTTTTATTATATTTTTTTCCCTTCAAGATTTTTTTTGGTGCTGGCCAGTAGATGAGGGGTACCATAGCGTGGCGTGGGACAGGGACGATTAGTTTCTGGGGAAGTAGAAGGCAAGGTGGAGTGGGACAAGACTCCCAGAAGTCCTGGGGTTTCAGCCAAAGGACTCATGTACCTAGTGTTGATTTGTTTTGCTTGCTTGGTTTTAGATCTCATCTACCATACTCTTCAATTCTCTTATTTCTGATTGAAGTTTTTTCATTTTCTGCTCTGATACTTGTGTTTTTTTTTCTGACTGCCTATACCTTTGTTTCTTTGAGTTCGGCATATCCCTTAACTTGCAGAGCTGATTAGTAGTACCATGTTATTGCTATGTATTACTGTTGCTCATTGAGCAGCTCCGAAGAGTCTCTAGAAATTAGGCTGGGTGTTAAGCTCTCTATTTTCCCTCTCCTATCCTTACTGTTGGCCAGGGAGTGTGATCAGTGTGAGTGTGATTAGGAGGATTGTTGAGACACTGCATATAGGGCTGTGTGGTCAGACATGTGCATGTAGCCTCCTAAAGATTGTGAAGGCCACTAGGACCCAGCTGGAAGGGGAATCTGATACATTCGAGAAGTTCCAGGTCAATAGATGAAAGGTGGAGGAGGAAGCAAAGGGTGTGAGATATGGAATGGGTGCTACTGAATCTCCTTTGTATTTTTCTCTGCTGACCAATAGATAACAACTTGATTTACTCCGGTCTGTTTTCTTACCTGAACATGTAGGTTCTGGGTGATTTTCCTAAGAGTCCTCTCAGTTCATAGGTTCAGGCACTGGCAAGTTTTCTATTGTTCTATCAACACACAGTAGATGTCAGGAATAGAGCAGAGTAGCTAAATTATTTTTGGTTCCTGTGGCTCCCAGTAATTCATCTTAAGTTATCTTTTTAGCTATTGCACATAGTCACTACTTAAATATAAAAAAATGTATGACATAATGTATACTATAAATATTTTAAGATGTGATAATATAGAACTGGCCATTATATTTATCAATTTCTGCACAAGGCCCCTAAGCTTCTAATAGGTCCATGTTTTGTTGATAGTTCAAATAGTTGGAATATGAGGATAAAATTTTGGCATGAGAATATTTGCTGTCACTAGGGAGTTTGAGTTAACACACCCACAAACACAAACACAAAACTTCATCCATCTGTGTTTTTGGTAATGTTGCACACCAAGTGATTCAAATTCTTCCTCAGTGCCACGTGAAGGATTCCTGTGACCCCTTTAAAGTTAGATGTGCCTCTGAGAATTTCTTGAACCATTAAAATTCTAGAGGTGCCATGTGACTGCTGAGAGAAAGTTTAGGAACCAACATGTAATCCCAAACTCTTTGAATCTCAAGATTCCCTTTCAACTATGCTATCAAGCCTTGCTACCCCCAAACACAAAAACCATACTTCAGGATAAATACCTAAATCAAAAGATCTCTCATGATCTTTTTTGAGATAGTAAAGTGGATAAGTGTTGCCTTATAAACAGTCAACCTGGGTTTCCATCCTAGCACCCTCTAGGGTCCCGTAAGCCTCTCCAGTAGTGTTGCTGGGGCACAAAGCTAAAAGTAGGGACTGAACATTGCTGGGTTGTCCCTAAAACTCAAACAAAAACAAATAATATATGTTCCTCATGCCGGGTGATAGAGACAGTGGGCAGGATGCTTACCTTGCATGGGCCAACCCCAGATTTAATCTCAGGAACCACATATGGTCTCCCAGAGCCTTCTAGGAATGTTGTGGTGCTTAGAGGCATCATGGTTCCAGAGCACTGCCAGGCGTGCACCCAAAACAAAGCTAAGAGAATTCTCATGAGGCGGAGTGATAGCCCAGCTGGGTAGGGTGTTTGCCTTGCATGTAGCCAGCCATGTCTAGCCTGGGTTAGATCCAGCATCCTATATGGTCCCCGGGCACCTCAGGGTAATTCCCTATTGAAGAGGCAGGAGGAAGCCATTGAGCATTTACTGGGTGTGACCCAAAAGAAAAAAGCGAATTATTCTCATCCATTTTAGAGTATGCATTTGGAAACCCAGTGCTTAACTATATGCTAAAGTATTATTTTAATATAATGTGTGAAGGGTATTATGAAAGATTGGCTATTGGACTAAAGATTGAGCCAAATTTGAGGTGATTTACTAGAATTTAGTAATCCAATTCAGATAATCTCATCTGACATATTTTTGTCATCTTACAGTTTGATGGCATGGGAAGCACCAGAGACTTTTAGGTGAGGTAAGGAATCATCTTTTATCTCCTAAATCCATCTGCTGCCAGTTCCATAGCACTGAATCTAGTGTACTGAGCACTGCTGGGGCTCCTTGACCATAAATTCAGGAATAGGTTCTAGTTTACTACTGCCCATTCCAAAAAAAATAAAGGGAAGATATTGAGAAAAGCTAGTGAGATGGGAATTTTTAAAAAAATTTTTTTGTATCATTAAGTTCTTTCTAATTGTTAAAGTGTAATACGTAGCTTGTTTCCCAAAGATAGTGCATCCCTTTTCTGTTGCTGAGCTAATATGGGGATTAGGACCTTATATTTGTCTAACATTTAAAATATTATTTACAACCTATTATACAAAGTAATAAGATCTGTTCTAAATAGGGATTCATTTGAACTTAGTAGGGAATAACTGCTCTGCAGATATAGACTTGCATTGTGATACTGAGGAAGGGCAAAAAAAATCTTTGCATCAAAAGGTACAAAACCTTGAGAAAAAACAATTGTAAGAGTAAAAGCATGATTATTTATTTATCTGCTACCGATGCAGTATCCTTTTTGTGGTAGCCATAGCTCCCATAGTAACTAAGTTCATTTTACTTTCTCAAAAAATTTAGAGAATGGCCCCCTTCTACCTAATGAAGCAAGAGCAAATGGGAATGATTCAAGGCAATTTTTTCTCCCAATATGGGGAGACTTCTCAGAAAACTAAAAAACAGAACTACCATATGATCCATTGATTTCCCACTCTTAGCATCTATCCCCCAAAGCACAAGGATATGTACTACAATTTGTGATGTAATATTACTTACAATAGTTAAGATCTAGAAACAGCCCAAGTTCCCAACAACCAATGAGTGCTTGATAAGAGTGTAGATTTATGTACACAAAAAGAATATTAGGCTATTAGAAAATATGATATATTATTATTTGCTAAATTTTGTCGGAACTAGACATTTCACATTAAGCGAAAGCAATAAGGAAAATACTGGATGATTTCACTCATATGTTAGAATATAGAAACAAAGCAAGGAATGGATAAGCAGTGAAAGCATCCGCTAGACTTACCAGACTTCGCAGGACTGGAGAGGGCAGATTGTTATACCTTGCATGTGTGGGAGACCCTGGTTTGATCCCCAACATATATGGTCCCTTACGCATCATCAGGTGTAAGTTTGGCTTCTTCAGTACATTCTCGGGGTAGTCAGCTAAAGAAAAGATTCAAAGCTATATTTTATACATTTTCCTTTCTTTCCTTAAATAAGGTAAATAGAAAAAATGTGTTAGCCAAGATAGTTATGTAGGACAACTTTGAATTTTACCTAAAATTTTGGTTAAATTTTGGCAAAATTTAACTAAATTAACTAAATTCACAAAATTTTAGTTCAATTTTAGAACTTGATAGCCTGAAAATGTGACAGCATTTGATGGATTGAAGGAGGCTGGCCCTGAGAGAAAACAGGACACAGGACATTTTGAATATGAAACACGTGTGGTGTATTAGGAGAAAGAAAAGAAAAGAACATATGACAAGACTTTCTGAAGACTCTAAATGAACTAACAATTAAGAGAATGAGTTTCACCATGAATGTTTAGTGGAAAGGAAAGCTATGCACAGCTAAGCAATAATCAAAGTCTCAAGTGTTCCTTGGAAATGTTTCCAAGAACCTGCTATTTTGTGAGGGCTTAGTAATGATCTCACATCTTTCAAAAGACAAATGAGCAAGTGATTTCATCTTTTCTACCACCTACTCAGGTTCATAGGGTAAAGTAAATCAGCAGCTAATGGAATAAAAAATAGACACTTTTGAGTTCTCTACATTATCTTTTGGTAGAATTTTTTTCTCAACAGTAACATACAAGGTCATTCTATGAGCATTAACCTTTTAAAAAAAAGTCAATAATATCTAAAATTGATATTACTAAGCTTTCAAGTAGATAAGTTTCTGATTAGTAATAAAATAGTTTTTGCTTCAGATCTAAATTTATAAACTTATTTTAATTTCTTGGAACTTCACTCTCTTTTCTATAAAAGTAGGAAGAACATAGTATCTGCCAGTACCCCACAAACAGGCTCTAAAAGGTCCAATAAGATTCTAAATATAGTAACTTGTATTTTAAGCCTCCACACAATATTAGGCCTTTCACTTATTTTGGTTTGGGTACCACTCCTAGCTCTGCAAAAGCGTTCCTGGATCTGCACTCAGTAATTATTCATAGCTGAGCTCAGGGACCATATGTGGTGTGGGAACCAAACCCATTCAGTTGCATACAAAGCAAGTACCTTACCTGCTGTACTGTCCTTTAGCTCATGGCTCTTTATATAGATACACAGATAATATTAATTCCTGTAGTCTTTTGGTTTGAGATGTTTATTTTAACCCAGAGTCTTCGATAAGAGGCTAAAACTATTATCCTCTTTTTCCTTGGCAGGCATTGCTATATAATCTCAAAACAAAGCTAGAAAGCTCATATGGAAGCCTTCTACTCTCAGGCAGATATATGGAGAGTCCAACCATGCCCCTTATTTGGACTCTAACTGTCTCTCTTTTGCAGAATAGATTAGTGTTCTTTGGAAACACCTGCCCAGCACTCAGCACAGGGTCTAGTGTAAAGTAACCTAATAAGAAAGAGTAAGTGAATTAAAAGGTTGGAAGGATTATTAATAATTCTAAATAAGGATGGACAAATGTGATTACAGAGGCAATGGTCACTTGTCACTTGTCTTCCTGTTGACAGACTAGCAGAATAGATTATCTGAAAGTGGACACCAATGTATCTGTTTGTTTAGGAATGAACAAATTCCTTGTTTATATCAAATACACTATATGGTAGCTTGCCAGGCTCTGCAGACGGTTCTGGTTCATCAGGAGGCGTTCTTTCTATGTCAGATCTCAACCATCACATGGCCCTGGGCAAGTGGAGTGTAAGCAAGCCTGTCTTGTCTGCCACCTACTAGTGCAATAGGCACACAGCCCTTCACAGCACCTCAAGGGGTAGGGAAGCAATGGTAATGAGAAGAACAAAATCCAATTCTTAATCCAATGGTTGCGTTATCATACAGGAATGAGCTTGTACTCAGTTGTACATCTGAGTGTCTGCCTGTAGGGACACACAAAGAGCAAAGCAAGATATGGCAGTTAGATACAGGCAGAAGATAGCTCGAAATGGTGGAAGCCCTCAATTCAGGAAGCGTGGAATGCTTTATCTGGATACCAGGTAAGAATACAAGTGGGAATGAGCCGACTGACTCAACCGGAAATCAGGTTGGCTTCCACAAGAGCACATCACTTTGAGAACAGGAGAACAGTGAGGACTAGCTAGGGAATCATTTAGAAGCACAGAAGTACGGATGTGATGACCAGCACCAGGTGTCTGACCTCAGCAAAAAGGAATCTGAATGTGTTAGACCAGGACTGTGAATGAGGGGCAGGAGAACTGATGTGCTGGCCCACTCATCAAACACCCGAGCTTTAGAACTCACTAGAAGGCTGTTAGTAAAGACCTTTTCTAATACTTGGTGTAATCCTCCTCTCACTTGAATCAAATATTAGATCTGACATAAATTAACATTCCATGGTCCTGATGACCTTCAAAAATTAGAATCGTATCAAATATATTTTACTAAGGTAATTCCCGGATGATAGAAGATATTTATGGATTAAGTTTTAACCTGAGCCAAGGATAAATGTTCGTTTTTTGCCATATTCAGACTTTCCATAATTAGTGGATTAGTTGTGAAACCTGAATACCTTCTCCTTTACCTCATGGTTTATTGTAGGATTGATTTTGTAAAGTCGTATCAGACTGATGATAATTTATATTTTATTCAGCCTATGTACATTCTATATAGACTGACAGAAGAGAAAAAGAATAAAATTAAACTCTCTCATGCATCTCATTTAGATTTTATACTGTATGGGTGAGTGGACACTGTTCCAGATAAATACTACACCTAACCCAAAAATAAGAAATTTGGCAAATAACATGCCTCATGTTTGTCATGCTGTGAGAGCATAAATAACTTAGAACCAATATGGCACAAAATAAGTATAAAATCAATGTGAATTCTTTCCTTTAAAATGTAAGGAATGGACTCTAAGTGGATTTAAATTATGGTTCTAATTTTTTTCTTCAGTCAGAGCAAAATTACATTTATTCTAAAGCAATTACATTTCTTCAAAATGGCTGAATCAAGTGTGGCCTGACTTGTTTGATAAATTCACAATGTGTTCCCATTTGTACTTGTCTTTCTATAATCCACTCAGTGAACATACTTGAGACTGGATGTATCTTTCCATTCTAAGGTTTCTTCTCATCAGATCTTTAACTCTGTAGAAAAAAAAATTAAATGTCATGTAGATGGATACGCAGGATTGCAGCTCAATTATTCATTAGCTGAAGTCAGTGGACTTGGGTTTCTTTCTCCATCTAATGGAAATGAACTAAAAATAACCACATCAACATCTGTCTCCAGGTTGTATCTCTGAAAAAAGACCAGGTGACTGGTTTTGATGTTTGTCAACTTCCCAGTATTATGTGTTTCAAATTAACCCTCTTTGATAGATAAATGTGCCTGTTCAGCAATGTCCGTTCTCTTTGTTTTCTCCATAGATTGCTTTCCACTTCTATGTATAAGTTTGATCTTGATGCAAGCAAAC
>JAJIBD010038058.1:0-112567 GCA_021461705.1 Cryptotis parvus | reverse complement strand
TTTTTTTTTTTTTTTTTATTATACCACCGTGAAAACATACAATTACAAAGGTGTTCATAATTGGTTCTTGGTAATACAGTATTCCAGCACCCATCCCTCCACCAGTGCCCCATTTCCACCACCAATGTACCCCCCCCCTCCCATCCCCAACCCGCCTTAATAGCAGGTACCCCAGTTTCCCTCTCTTTCTCTCTCTATCTCTCTCTCTCTCTGCATCTCTCTCCCCTCTTATTTTACACATTGTGGCTAGCCCTGCAGATAGTTAGAGTTAATCACTTAAGTCTCTTTGTGTATATTCAGTGGTGAGTTTTAATCTGCCATTACAATTTCCCATATTTATTAAAACACTGGTATCTATATCCTATTAATGAATGCAGTCATTCTATATCTGTCCTTTTCCTTCTGACTAATTTCACTCAGCATGATAGACTCCATGTCCATCCATTTGCAGGTAAATTTCATAATTTCATCCTTTCTGACAGCCGCATAGTATTCCATAGTGTAGATGAACCACAGTTTCTTTAGCCAGTCCTCTGTTCTCGGGCATTTAGGTTGTTTCCAGATTCTAGCTATAGTGAATAGCGCAGAGATGAATAAAGAAGTACAGATAGTGTTTCTGCTATGTGTTTTTCGGTCTCTAGGGTATATTCCCAGGAGTGCTATTGCTGGATCAAATGGGAGCTCAATATCTAGCTTTCGGAGGAATGTCCATATTGTTTTCCAAAAGGGCTGGACCAGTCGGCACTCCCACCAGCAGTGGATGAGAGTCCCTTTTTCCCCCACATCCACGCCAGCACCGGTTGTTCTTGCTGTTTTGGATGTGTGCCAGTCTCTGTGGGGTGAGATGGTACCTCATTGTTGTTTTGATTTGCATCTCCCTGATGATCAAAGATGAAGAGCACTTTTTCATATGCCTTTTGGCCATTCGAATTTCTTCTTTTTGGAAGCTTCTGTTCATTTCTTCTCCCCATTTTTTGATGGGGTTGGCTGTTTTCTTCTTGTGGAGTGCTACCAGTGCCTGATATATCCTGGATATTAACCCCTTGTCAGATGGGTATTGGGTGAATATCCTTTCCCACTCTGTGGATTGTCTTTGTATCTTGGTCACCATTTCTTTTGAGGTGCAGAAGCTTTTCAATTTTATATAATCCCATTTGTTTATCATTGCTTCCATTTGCTTGGTCAGCGGTGTGTCGTCTTTAAAGATACTTTTCGTTTCGATGTCATAGAGCGTTTCTCCTATGTTTTCTTCGATGTACCTTATAGATTCATGTCTGATATCGAGATCTAGAATCCATTTTGATCTGACTTTTGTGCATGGCGTTAGAAGGAGGTCTAAATTCATTTTTTACATGTAGCTGCCCAGTTTTCCCAGCACCATTTGTTGAAGAGGCTTTCTTTGTTCCACTTAATATTTTTTTGCTCCTTTATCGAAGATTAAGTGGTTGTATATTTGTGAGTGCGTTTCAGGATACTCAGTTCTATTCCATAGGTCTACGGGTCTGTCTCTATACCAATACCACACTGTCTTAATTACAACTGCTCTGTAGTAGAGCTTGAGGTTGGGGAAATTGATACCTCCCATATTCTTTTTCCCAAGGATTGCTTTAGCTATTCGTGGGGTTTTATTATTCCATACAAATTTCAGGGAGTGTTTGTTCAATTTCTTTGAAGAACATCATGGGTATCTTTATAGGGACCGCATTAAATCTGTATAAAGCTCTAGGGAGTATTACCATTTTGATAATGTTAATCCTTCCAATCCATGAGCAGGGAATGTGTCTCCATTTCCTCAGGTCTTCTTTTATTTCCTGAAGTAAAGTTTTGTAGTTTTCTTTGTAGAGATCCTTTACATTCTTTGTCAAACTGATTCCTAGGTATTTGATTTTCTGCGGTGCAATTGTGAATGGGATAGTTTCTTTAATGTCCCTTTCTTCTCTTTTCGCTGTTTGCATATAGGAAGGCCATTGACTTTTGGGTATTGATTTTGTACCCTGCTACTCTACTATAAGAATGTATTATTTCTAGGAGCCTCTTGGTAGAGAGTTTTGGGTTTCCAGGTATAATATCATGTCATCTGCAAATAGTGATAACTTGGCTTCTTCCCTTCCTATCTGGATGCCCTTAATGTCTTTTTCTTCCCTGATTGCTATGGCAAGTACTTCCAGTACTATATTGAATAGAAGTGGTGAGAGCGGGCAGCCTTGTCTTGTCCCCTGATCTTAAGGGGAAGGCTTTCAGTTTTTCCCCATTGAGAATGATGCTCGCTGTGGGCTTGTAGTAGATGGCCTGGATTATCTTGAGGAAGGTTCCTTCAATCCCCATTTTACGGAGAGCTTTCATCATGAACGGGTGTTGAATCTTGTCAAATGCCTTCTCTGCATCTATTGATATGATCATATGGTTTTTATTTTTCTTTTTGTTGATATGATGTATTATGTTGATTGACTTGCGGATGTTGAACCATCCTTGCATTCCCGGGATGAATCCCACTTGGTCATGGTGTACAATCTTTTTGATGACTCTTTGGATTCTATTTGCTAGTATTTTGTTGAAGATCTTAGCATCTGTATTCATCAGGGAGATTGGTCTGTAGTTTTCCTTTTTTGTGACATCACCAAAGGCACTTTAGAGGAATAATACCTTGCAGTGTATTCAAGTGAGAGCACTTGAAACAACAGCCCCAGCACGAGGCTCATGGTTTGGAGCTTCAGCTCCACCAGGCCATTCCAACTTTTTTCCAGGGCCTGCGTGCCTTCCTTAGCCATCTATGGTAGTTCACTGTTGAGTTAGTAGATGAAAACAGGGAGACCTTACTTTATGCATGCTTATGCATTGATGGAGCTTGAGAACAGCCTTCTAGAAAAGGGGATTGATGAATAATGCCTCCACACATTGTCCATTTGCCATGCCCCTAGTTCTTTGCAACCAGGAACAAAGCAAAGGCCTTATACATCTTGGTAGTCTCTGTTTGAAAATTATTATCACTCGGGCCAGAACAATCGTTCAGTAGGTAGGACAATAGTCTTAAATTCTGCCTACCTGGGTTCAATCCCCCAGCATCACATATGGTCCCCTCGAGCACTGCCAGAAGTAATTCCTGAGTACAGAGCCAGGAGTAACCCCTGAGCATTGCCAGATGTGACCCAAAAAAGTAAAAAAGAAAAGAAGAAAAAAAAAAAAAAGAAAGAAAAATAATATCACTGACACAGAAATAGTCTTTAACTAAAAATGGGGGTGGGGACCTACATATAAATAATACCAAAGGCAGATCTCTTTTGGTGGGAGGAGGTTGGGACCATGTCCAATGGTATTAATGAGTACTGGGCTTCCTGGAGAGGCCACGTGCAAGGCAAGTCCTTCACCTCCAGTACTTTATATCCAGCTCCTAAACACACTGCATTGTAGCTGCTATAGTGTAAGCACGCTTATTCACCCAAACCACATCCTACAGATTTGCTGAATCCCTTCCCTTGGGGTCTTCTGCCTGTGATTCTGCAGAGTTTTAGTTGGCAAAACACTAAAGGATGCCTTTGATCAGAAGTCCTTAGTCTGAAGTTTAATCTTTGTCACCATCTTCCAGAGAATGGAATGTTTTGAAGAAAGGAAGCCTCATTCTCAAAGCCTGGACCTCGTGTGTGTGCATGTGATGTCTGCTCCATGGGCTTCTATCTGTCTCTAAAAGGCTTTCCTAGGATTAACCTAGGATAATCAGCACAGTGCTTTCCGTGGAAGTGAAAAGACATCCATGATGTAATCCCTGAACATCCATCAAGAAGGGAACGGATAAATGCTTACCTATTAAAGAACCACAAACCCATTTTTAAAAATATGAACAAAAGCTATAGTATCAGTATGGACAAATGATAAAAATAACTTAATGTTGTACAATGAACAAATATAGCATATCATCATCTTTATAAATAGTATAATTTACGGAATAATCTACAAAGAGGTGATATAGGTAGGTCCTACTTAAACAACATAGACTATATATATTTGCTTTATATATATATCTATATATATAAATATATATATATATATATATATATATATTTTGCAAAATGGGTCTCTAGCATTCAAGATCAGGGTTATCCCTGGTGTAAATCACAATTATGTAGGTATCTACATATTTTCTGAATGTTTAAAATACTTAAGTGAAAGAGAAAGGAAGTTAAACTTTATTTCCCCAAAGGAACTATTGTTTCTTCCCACCTGATAATGATATATCTATTTTTCAGTAGTTTTCCAGTGTTTAGTAGGAGTCTTTAGTTCAGATGACATTGTTGTAGATTTCTAGTACGGACAACCAATAGTCATTTAGTTGGCCCAGTATCTTGTTGACTTACATGTTCTCTGCTCTCAGAACAGAGTTCCCAATCTCTCCTCCATAGAATCACATGTGAAAATTATGATGTAACTAATCATAAATGCCTTTTGATTGGAATGCCAGGAAGTTACCATCCATAGTTCAATATTTGAACAGGTATGCAATGTGTCGCTTACCTCATGGATCTGCTTTACTGGTTTTCTTTTCTTCAAGAATCTGACTGTAATCAAATGACCCATCTTCCATAATTGACAAAAATGAAAACCCCTCATCAAGTTTAAATTGGCATTTCTTAACTGTCCTCCCTTTGATTGCTCTGAGTAACTGAAACTTGTGAGTGCTTTCATTTACCAGAAATAATTTTAATACAAATAAAAAAGAAAAAATTTTAAGAAACAAGTCTCCCTAATAGAAGAAAAGCAATAAATAACTCAGCACAACTACCTATAGTTAGAAGAGATCCAACATTTGAAATGCTATAATTTTAGATGCAGTCCCATACTGAGATTCACCCACATGAAACTGTATATACATATGTATATCTCACACTTTGTTGTCATGCGGGTGAACATATATATATCTCCTAGTGTCAGGGTGCGCCGCCGGGTCCCCGACAGTGCCGGGAAGCGAGTTCCCTTCTACCTTGGGCTGGCGAGGAATGGATGAAAACTCAGGATTCCGATGCAGTTTTAAAAGGCTTTACTTATCACAGGTTCAGGCATACAAATCAGCAAAAGGAAAAGCCCGGTGCTTAGGATTCCAGGCTAGAACCCCAGCCATGTGTAGGCCAAGATGGCGGCCACCACGTGTAAAGGCTTTGTAAAAGGAGAAGACAAGACTTCCAAGAAGGGTGAGCGCTCACAGAGAGCCCAAAAGAAGCGCAGGAGAAAGGAAACAGGCTAGTTTTACCCCTGCAACTCAGACCTTCCTCCCACTGTTATGGAAAGCAGGGAGGGTCAAATGCCCTTAGGTAATCCCTCCCTGCACCTCACCTAGGCCCTTTAGTATGCTAATGTTTTGAGCCAAGATCTGCCTGGAAATGCCTTTCTAGGGTAGAGAAGGGGGTTTCTGAGATGGCATGTCTCTGTACCAAAGACTAATACTAATGCCAGTTAAATATTTCTCCAAGCCTTCACAAGTCTCTTCTACTTCATTGTAGTTTTATATTTTAGTTGCCTTTGAGTATATCAGGGGAGCCATGCTTGTTTGCTTGGAAGCAAACAGCATTTCTCTCTGGTTTAATTACTTAGGGGTCCAGCATGGCCAGGCTAATATGCTGGTAAGATCTAGCTAGTCCCATGATGATTGTGGTATCTTGGGAGAATATTTATACCAGTTAGTACAGCATACATGGTCAGATAAACTGCCACATTTAGACTACCCCCTTATCTACGAAGTGATTTGCAGGAGGTAATCCAGAGCAGATGCAGCGGCCTTTAGGAGTCCTGCAACATCCTAGGCTCAATCCCTTTTGTAAAAACCTGCATTGACTCTCTCCCTCTTCCTCCCTTCCCTATTTCTCCCTGCCTCGCATTGTTCTCTCCATCTCTCCTCATATGTCCTAAGAAACTATTTTACTTCTGCAAAAAAAAAATTTTGAATGTATTAGACAATACCATAAAAATCCCCTTAGACTACTGACCAACACATGTACATAATATATTCCAAGAATTATGTTGTGTTTTTAAAGACAGTGGAAATATTTTAGCTTCATTTTTATGAATGTCCTTAAGTTTTAACATTTTATATTAACATAAATTCATTTGTTATGCCAGGGAAAGTGATACTCTACTTATGAAAATGTCACATTTTGTTAGAGAAGCCTATTTAACAGAACACTGCAATTGGCCACTCTAATATACCAAAGTTCAAAATCATGGTTCCCAGAATATTAAAAATATCCCTATTATATAAATATGGTTTGTCAAACATGAAACATATTTGAATTTATTAAATACAGTTTTTCCAAAGCTAGAAAAATTGTTACAGCAATAGTATTCAGTTGTTCACTTTTAGCTTATACATATACATAAATATATATAAATATATATTATATGTATCAGTTTGAGTGATACAGACAACTTACCACATCAACTAAATGACAGCTATCTGGTGTGTTTAGTCTCAGAGAAATCACTGGCTTACGGGAGAATATTAAGTGTTGTTTTCTGGATCTACACCCACACTCCTGTCCTCACCTAGCACTTACTCAGACATCACCAAGGCAGGATAGATAATGGATAATTTTGACAGAGAATTCTTTACACAGGAGCTAGAGTGGCCTAAGCTTAAAATTAACTCCACATCAACTCTTTTCCCCAATGTCCTTGTTCCCCCTTTAAAAGAAAAACCAACCTTCATTTGACACCACTGCTCTCGTTAAGAAATGAGTTTGTGTAGACTTATCACTGTGGATGTGCAACGAGCTAGGAACAATGGAAGAGAAGAGAGTTGAGTTGGAAGAGGGAATTTAAAACAAAAAACAGAGATTAAAGTAAAAGTGGAATGAAGCAGAAAAAGGGAAGTTCACTATTATGCCCTATTTTGACAATTAAACCACAAATATCAATCTGCTTGTCTTATTAACCTTATTAACTGAGCTCACAAAGAAATAATAATATCGTTAACTTTTTGAGGAGGCTAATTTTAACAGAGGCCAGTTGTTAAATAATCTTTTAAAGCAGCATATGACATTTGGCAGGAGAGAGGAATGGAATAAAATTTGGAAAGTTCAAAGAAAAATTTACCCCCACAAAAGATAAAATGCATAGTTAAACTTTATCAGGAAGGTTATCAGGCCTGAAAAGTCCAGTGAAAATGAGTCTAAAACATATTGGATAGGAGTAAAGGTTGATGAGACACCAAGAAAGATTGATTACTATTATCAGCTGAGTTGTCCATCTCTAGAAATACATAGGACATGAAAAGAAGTCCCTTGGGGATGAAACATTTACTTATCTCCACAACATCATATAGAATGACTCCCATTGTGAACTTGTGATCAAAATTATGCACATAGGACCTAATATGCATACAGCCTATTATTTAAATATATTTAAATTAATTATATAATTTCCAATAAATAAGAGTCCAAAAATTGGCTCTGAGAATGAATCTAAAGCTAAGGTGAAATGAACTCATCCAATAAATGCTCAGTTTATCTGTAGGGCAGACTCTGCATTCCAAGAATATATGATAAATTTTTTATTAGTCAAAGAGTCAGGAAATGGAGTGCTCTGGCTAATCAAATATTTTTGTTAATTGTTACCACATGCAGAAGGATTACAATTTTTTAAAGAATGAGAATAAATTAAAATACACTTAACACTGAAACTAAACTGATTATAATTTAATCTTTCTCTAATTATTCAGAATGCATTTCAGGGTCATCAAGAGAAGCATAAATTAACAGGGCTTGATTGTGCAGGAAGTCGCAGTTTTTCAAAAATTCTGGTAATAGACGTTGGGTAACAAAGAATTCACTGCAATAGACATAATTTGGAGGATTTATGTGCTAGGCATTTCACTAGGATATGAAGTGTAACATTAATCCTTGCCCAAAATAAAATTTCTCTGATGATGAACTGACATTCATAGCATAAGAATAACTTTTCCAAGGTTACACAACATGAAAAGGAATCTGAGCAGGTTTTGAACGCAGAACTATCTATCTTTGAAGAAGGGACTCTTTCTCCATGTGCTTGCACACAAATCCTTGTCATAGGAATTCATTCATAAGAGTTGCTGCCTGTATTGAAGTCATGCTTCTTGTTTTGGCAAAAAGTGCTGAGAGATTGCTCTAAACCCTTCCTGACACTGCTACTGTATATTCATGAGGGCAGTCAACTTTGGCCATGAACTTTTGGCCAAAGTATTGTGTTGTTTAAGGGCCATACTCAAGAGTGCTCAAAAGTTACTCCCTGGTTCTGCACTCAAAAAATTTTTCCTGGTGGAGTCAAGGGATCATTTGGAATGCTGAGGATCCACCCTGATTGGCCACATGAAAGGCTAATGCATTACTACCCACTGCACTATCTCTCCAGCCCCTGGCATTGAAATCTTTTTGAAGGTACCTTTTCCTCAAATGAAAGACTAATAACTCATTTGAAGATTCAAGGACATAGCACAGGGGAAAGAATGCTTTGAGAGTCCAAATCAACATTGCCTCAGCTGCATAACAAAGTAATCTACCAAGAAATATGCAAATGAATCCATTTTATATGCAATCAGCTCATTTTCTGCAATGGTCTTATCTACTGATCTTCGATCATCCCTCCATGTACTGGTGCTGATTCACAGGTGTAGAAGGACAGAAAATCACTGACCCATAATAAGTGGCTTAAATACTGGTTATAAACATTGGCCCGTGGACCAGTATGCAAGGCAAGTGCCTGTCCACAGGTGTAAGAAGGTTGTAAAACACTGGTCTAAAATTTCTATTATGCCACTTGCTACTAGCAATGAACCATCTGACTTGTCTACTACTCATGAGAAAACATGATTGCTTAAAATTACTTAAAATTTTAGGCTGGGTTTACAGCCATTAAAGGAAGGAACACCACTTACTCGAGGAGACAAAGTAATTTCATCCATGGATGTGATAATTCCTTCTTCCCACCCTCTAATTTTTGGGTCCTAAACTCACTAATGTTTTCATCTGAAACCTTTATGGCTTCTCGCCCACCTTTTACTCACCAGCACCAATTAAAATTCCTCAAGGCCCAAATGCCTTTTTTCCACCCATAATGCTTTTACTTATCTCTAAAACAGGCTGTGAATCCTATAATGGAATTTCACAAACAAGGGAGGTATGTGGCTGAACTTTCGAATGTCACAAAATAATCTCCAGCCATGATACTGTTTCATTAGCTAATCTCATTCACACACCAAACACTCTGCTATGGTAGACATGACCCCATTCAGAAAGACAGGCATCCCTCCCTTCCCCTGCCCCCAACCTCTGCACAGAGCCATTACTGATAAGCCTAAGAATTACTTTCTATTGCAAAAGAAACCATTTTCATCACTAGCACCAAGCTGATAGTTTCGTTCTATTGAAGAAAATGCTACCTACACAGTAACTTGGGTAGGGGAAAAAATAAAGTTCAGAACAGGAAAAAAAAATGACAAGACAGGCACTTGTCTTCGCACCAATGAGTTGGGAATGACTCAGAATTACATTGGAATAGCAGAGAAGGTGATTCCAAAAATGTTGCAATTTGATCCTTCCTTTAAACTCAGCCCCTCTTGCTCAGAGTTCAATTTCAGGAAGTCAAAATTACTGCACTGCCTAACTGAATTAACTTTTATTCATGGTAAAGCTTGAAAATTATATTTAACTGTCTTAAAACATGATTAGACTAGGTGGTGGGTACTAGCTACGCTATTTTGAAAGATGATTTCTTTGTGCAGTTGTAACTGCTGTGGAGTTGTTCAGTTGAGGTTTCTTACTCCGATGCTAGGAACTGGTTGTTCATTCAACTTCATCTGAGAGATTTTATGCTCTCAAAAGTAAGTTTGTTAAACTTGAATCTGAGTTGACACTTCTGAACAGGGACGCCAAGGGATGCCTCTCCTAAGGGTAGAAAATCAGGTTCATTTTCAATGTGAGTGACTAGAAGAGGAAAGACATGGAGTGAAGGTTAAGGAAATGTTACCTTGATCAATATCAATAGAAATAGTTCATTGAAGAACAGATCTTACTTATCTCCAGATAAGACGGTATTTCTATGTCAGACCATCAACCATACAGGTCTGACATAGAAAAAAGACTGGGCCCCCTGGGATGAACCCAGAGTCACGGCAGAGCCTGGCAAGCTACCCATGGTGTATTCTATATGTAAAAAACAGTAACAATAATGAACCTCATTCCCAACAAATGGAGACATTACTGGTGCCCACTGGAGCAAATTGATGAACAACAGGAAGACAAGTAATACAAGTGAAGAAAGGTATTCAAATTTTAAGCGATTGGGTAAGAATGAAGAAAACAAATTTTCAATTACCAGTTCTAGATTTAATTTTATAGCTTCAGAAAGTACAGAGTTCTAATAAACTATGGTCTTAAATTATCATCATAAAGTATATTATCGACATCCCTGCCTACAAAGGATATTTTGAGGATTATATAATTCTTAAACAGGATACATCCCAAAAGACTGGTTTGTTTAGGGGTGACAGAGATTGTACAAGAAGCAAAGTGCTTGCCTTTGCCTTGCATACTGCCAAGCCAGGCTTAATCCTCAGCACTACGAATGGTTCCCTGAGCACCAGCAGTAGTGATCCCTGAGCACAAAACCTGGAAGTTTGAGCTCCACAGGTATGACCTAAAAACTAAAATTAATTAATTAATTAATACAGATTTTAAATAGTGTATTAGAATGCTCAATGTTTTCATTTTTCAAATGAAGAATCTGAGACAAGAAGAGGTAAAACACATATAAGGAAATTTTTTAAATGTCACATATCTCTTAAATTTACAAAAATGAAAATAGTGATACAAATATATTATCTTATTAATACCACTGGGAATAATTCATTTTTCTGCTAATTTAGATTCATGTCCCTAGTCACTCATTAAACATTTGCTGTGTACTGACTGAATAAGTATATAGTCCAAAACTCCAAAATTCTATTCTGATTGGAAATTTTGTCTTTATAAAATGGCAACTAAATAGTTAGGTATGCTGTTCCTGCACATGAGACTTACACATTTTAATAATCCATTTTTTCCAAAAAGATGGTTTTCTTCCTTATAATAGGTGTTGTCTGCAAGAATCCTGGGGCTAGAAAGGGGCTTGCCTTGCATGTGACTGACATGGGTTAGATCCCTGTATTCCATCTGGTCCCCTAAGCCTGGTAGGAGAAATCTCTGATTGCAGATCCAGGAGTAAAACCTGAACACCTCTGTGTGGACCCCCACGCCCAACAAATAGAAAGGAATCTAAGTGTCTCTCAGGTTCCATCTATTCAAATTTTTCTTCAACAACTACTTATCTGTGACAGGGCTACAGGAATACAGGAACTGTTAATGGTGCCAATTTTTAATGGTTTTATTCATGATATTGTTGATTTGTTTCTACATAGTGTCTGACTTGCTATCGGAAAAACAATAGAAGATGCAGTTATCGAGTAATTCTCCAAGGTGCAAGTGGGAAAATTACTAGGAAAGAGGGCAGAAACAGTATTCATGTCACTGTAGAGTGATGGTCCAGCCTAGTAATGTCAATGTAACAAATAGGTAACAAAAGAAAACCCCACAGAGAAAGGCCATAGAACTGGTGAGATTAATAATGTCTGATTACGAGCACTGCAGATCCAGAAACTCCTCTTTTAGTTCATCCGGAGCTAATCACCATGGATGAACTTACAGGGCCTTGATTTACATAGCATAATGTCAGTTATTAATTTTTAATGGGAAAGAGTCTTTCCCTAGCCTTAAAAGCTCATGTTAAGCTCCCTGAGTAATAACGGTCAGCTAGCTGTGCTAGGCACTTTTTGAATGAGCCTAGAGCTGCCCAATGGAATTCTTGTTAACACAATGATCCTAGCAACCCCTGCCAATCACACTAAGATAAAATCTACTAGCCCTGCTCCAAAGCAGTGCTTTTCCCTCTCAAGATCGCTTGAGAGGCCAGATAGTAATCAGGTTATTTTTGGAGATCAGAAAACAAGAACAAATATAAGCAGACACTTGAGGACCACTTTGCTTCAGCCCTGGTGAAAACCCGAGCTTACTGTCTCTACATTCCAGTACTATTCTCACTGCCTGAATATTCCAGTACTGCTCTTTCCTGGAACAAGCTAAAATATATTATCTATTTGAATTCCTGTCTTCATTTCCTTTGGATGTATAGTCAAAACTGGCATTGCTGGATCATAGGCTAGTTCCATTTTTCACTTTTAAAGAAACTCCATGCTATTTTACAAATAGCTAAAATTTACATTTCCATGAACAATGCACAAGTATTCCATTATATCCACATCCATGTCAAGTTATCGTTTACCTTCTTAATGATAGTTGATAGATATCTACATTACCATATTTGCTGTAGTCATGATATCCAAGATATGGAGACTATCCAGCAATGACATAGATAAATTGTGAGAGATATGAAATAGACATGTATGCACACACAGACATTACTACCACATCACACAATAAAGTATTGTTCTGACTCAGGGTGAGGAAATCCTGCCATTTTCAACAATATGGATGAACCTTAAAAGAATCACATTTTTTGAAGTATGGCAGAAGAAAAAGACAAAAGCTGTATGATTTCCCTCATCTAGAACAACAAAAAGCAACAAATAAAAGTAGAGTAAAATGGTGGTTATTAGAAATAGGAGTGGTAGAGTCAGGGAAGTATTCTTCACAACTATAAAACTCAAAACTGGTTACACATAAGCTATGTCCAATGTTAGTTATGAAGAGTGGAGTGATCATAACTATTCTTTCATGAAAGAAGAAATAATTATGTAATAAAGGTGTAACTAAAATTGTAATTATATTGCTATGTGTAAGCACATCAAGCTAACAAATTCTATCCATTTAGGTTAAACATATTGGGGGAACTTTACACAAAAAAAAAACCTCACACATTCTATGTCAATTTTATTTCATTTTAAAATCACTGTCAAAACATACACACTTTCCACACTTCAAGATTTCATTGGAATTTTCGTATCAGAAAAGTAAACTTTCCCTAGATAAATTTGACTCCAATCATTTCACAGGCTCCTTTTATTTATAATTCTAAAAAATAAGCTTCCATTTGTTTTTTTGGAGGAATTTAGACTATTTTCAGACTTTAAGGAAGTCGTAAAATTTACTAGGACTCAGCATTGAGGTAACTTAAGTAAAGAGCAGTTAAGTCAAGTTAAAAGAAGCCCAAGAGCCTGTCCATCCTGAGGGAACAGCACTAAGTATTCAAATGCTGTGGAAAGTGAAGAACAAGAGCAATCCTCACTTAGAATGCAAAAAGGGCAGATTTCCTATATGTGATTGGTCACCTCTCCATGTGCAGTGCCTGTGATTCCTGCTCTCGCCTAACAGTGCCACATGATCTTCTGTTTTTAACAGGGTGTGCCTGCTAAAGGGTGTGTCTCTGATCATATCAGGATGCTCCTTACCTGAATAAATATGGCTTAACAAAAACATTGTGTGTGAGTATGTGTGTGTGTGAGAGAGAGAGAGAGATTCTGAGCATTACTGAGCTCTATATCAATCACTCAGTCATAGTTCAAGTTATCCAACACTCCTAAGTGCAAAGAGGTTGGTGGGGGAGCATTGGTGTAGGAAAGTGGACACTGGTGAAGGGATCAGTACTGAAGCACTCGTGAATACTTTTGTATCTTCACAGTGACTATTTTATTAAGTAGGAGAAAAAAATCTACTAAGCAGGTCCCATCATCATGACAGTTTAGAAAAATTTAATAGTGCAAGAATCATAGGATCTAGGAATTTTAGATGTTGAAATGATCTTAACTAATGGGAGCCAAACTCTACTCTTTACAGAGAAAGTTGAAGTCAAGGTTGCATTATTGCAGCTAAAGTGAAGGATGTTCCTAAAAGTATACATAAAACATATCAAATATGGGGGGGCCGGAGAGATAGTCCAGAGGGTAGGGCATTTGCCTTGCACGCAACTGACCCGGGTTCAATCCCGGCATCCCATATGGTCCCCTGAGTACCACCAGGAGTAATTCCTGAATGCAGAGCCAGGAGTAAGCCCTGAGCATCACTGGGTGTGACCCCCCAAAAAAAAAAAAACAAAAAATATCAAATATGTGCATTATCTCATTTTGTTTACAACCATCTTGGCCAAATTAGCTGTAGTACTGCTAACCATTATCAGTTGTTCCACTAACAAGGGTGGACCTTGATGTTCAGGACATTTTAAAATTGGCCCATCCGAAGGCACACTGCTAGAATTCAGGACTTGGCTCCAGTGTTCTCTCTCTGGAAGTAAGGACAGAAGATGCAGATAATCAACCCTGTCATGGTCCAAAAGTAAATTTGATACTAGACAGAAAAAAAACAAGCTTTTGAAAGCAAACTGGAATCTCAAGTTGAGTTTATGTATGGGTCCCATAGGTAAACTGGTAAGATAGAAATAGATTAGAAATTGGTTCTTAGCAACTATTTAATTCTTTAAGCCCAGATGCTTACACAGTAATGATTATGTGCAATCTCTGAATATGGTTATTCTAAATTCTAACCCTGTCTCTGACCATCCAGGCAGCGGAGAGCAAAGACATCAAAGTACTGGCACATAGACACATAGACACAGTGTCAAAAAGCACCTTCCTAGAAGCTCACCTGAGCTCAAAGATGAACTGCTTCATTGGGACACAGTGACAAAGGTCTCCCTTTGAGATGCAATGAAAGAACAGATGTCGGGTGGGACTCTCCCCTCAGGTAGCTGGGCCTCTATTCCGGCTAGCAATGGATTTTTAATTGGTCTGTTTTTCTAAAAGGTCAACATATTAACCTCTGAGATCTTTCCTTAATTCTTTGGACTTTTTTAAATGCACATTTCGAAAAGCACAGGTGCTTAACACATTTTGTTCAGTTAAATGAGCCTCTGTGATCTGAAATTGGCCGAGGCAGGTGGCTGCCAGGCCTGCACTACTTTGGGAAATGGATCTATTTCTCCTTTCCTGGCTCTCCATGGGAAGGGGAAGAGGTTAGGGGAGGGAGAATGCTGACAGGCGACAGAGGGGGGATTCCGTGCTCAGCACCTTGTCTTGGTGGTATATCCAAGCTGCAAGATTTATAACCGGTTCGTTACAATACATCAGCTTCCACACTTTCAGTGAAGTCTTCAATAACTTTGATGACATCTTGCTGAGGGGTTTTGTCATTAAAAGCCTAAAGCTGGTCATTAACAAACCTTCTCTACAATCATCTACCGCTGTGCTAACTCAGGCATGGATCTGACTGGAAAGTTGGGCTGCCTCGGAGACTTTCCAGAAGGCAGGAGGGGTGGGTTTGGGTTTGGGTTTTTCCTGTGTGGGATATATTTCTTTGGAGGAAAGGAAACGGCTCTCAATTATTTAATCATTTATTTCCCATTGTCTGATGTCTACACTTTCTCCAATAGTCACCTTCAAATTCAACTAGTATGTAAGAAACATTAAATACTCCTGCAGGAATGGTGCTGGAGTTGAAGATAGGATTATGAAGACAACACAGAGCCCACTTTCAGAGAATTCTTAACCCTCCTCCTCCAAATTAGCCACTGCAGAATCCTCAACACTCTAGGATTTAAAAGAATGATCGTGTTCAGCTTTAGAACATGAAATGATACATGTTCTTATTATCCTCATTTTAAAGACCAGATGTCTCACTCTGCTGGAACGGTAAAGTGATTTCCTTCAAATCAGTAAGCTTGGGAGAAAGTAAAGCCACGTCTCAAACACATTTCAAAATGCTTGTCTGACTTCAAGATGGCCATGGTCTGCAAACAATAGCACGGGGAGGAGAAAGGAGGCAAATGGGTGGCACTGCAGGTTGATAAGAGATCAAGAGCCTAGTACTGAAGGGCAAGGACAAAGTGGGACCACAGGAAGAACAGGTTCGGGAAGAGTTTAGGTCATGGGTGAAGCATTTTTCTGCTGGGCATCACTTTCCTTGATTTGCTCCACTTCCTCACTGCCCCAACTACTTCCCAATTTAAAAGTTCACATGGCAGAACAATGCCAGCAGGCCAGGTACCTGACACTTGTATCTACAGCCAACAACTGGATTTTTACGTGAAAACTCTGGCACTCTCTGGTGGATATAATGACGAAGGGTGGGGGCTGCTGCTTTTGTAAGACACCACAGGAGTCATAAGTTTGTCAAATAATAAAATCTCTTTGGGTTGAGTCACACTAGGCCGTGCTCAGGGGGTAACTCCTAGCTCAACACTCAGGGAATTACTTCTGGCGGTGCCCAGGGGGATCATATGGGATTCCAGGGTTCGAACTGGGACTGGCTATGTGTAAGGCAAATGACCTTCCCACTGTGCTATTGCTCTGCCCCTCCAGACTGATATATTCTTAAGGGGGCGTGTTTTGTAGGAATCACTGTCATCACTGGCTAAGCAATGCCTATGGCCCAGCCTTGAGGGACATGGGGAGCACAAGAGGAAGTAGAATCTTTACAAAAACATTATCCCATTCTCCCAGATAAACAAATGTATTATTTAAGAGATTTAACAATTTACCAAATGCCCCAATACTTGGTAGAAAGCAAGGTTAGCTATGTTTACCACTTCACATTTTTTGTTTTCTCTGCTGCAGTTATTTCTCTTCACTATAGGTACATGAATTAAAGCAACTCTCAAGCAACCTTCTTGAGTATGGCCAGAGCATGGTTCTATGGCTCAATAAAAACACCTGTTTGTGAGCATGAGACTGAGCATGATAGCCAGTGATGGACATGTGCAGGACATAGACCTAGCAGTCTATAGACGGGAGATTGTGGTACTGCGACAAAGTGTAGGAGCACCCGCTCACCACCAGCTGTTTGCGTGTGTCTCTGTGTGTGTAATCCTCAACAAAAGTGTGAGACCCCCTGCGCAGGAAAAGATTCACAGGCTCTGTCACCAGGAGTGCAGTTGCCATAGGCTCCAGTTACCTGGGTGAGCACTACCAGAGAATGCCCAGCACCTTGGCAAGAATAAACACAGCAGGCAGAGAAAGAGAGAGAGAGAGAGAGAGAGAGAGAGAGAGAGAGAGAAGAAAAGTGGCTGCCATAGAGTCATGTTTGGGGAGGGGAAGAGTTGGGAAATGCGCACTGGTGGAGGGATGGGTGCTGGAATGCTGTATGACTGAAATCCAATCATGAACAACTTTGTAACATCCTATCACATGGTGATTCAATTAAAAATTAAAATTAAAAGAAATTAATGAATGAAGCCCCACCCCAACCCTCGGCAGAGAGACAGTATCCACAACTGCAATGTAAACCCAGTCCCAACAGGCACAGTAGCCAAGTGTACCAGCACCAAACTTTGATGTGCAAAACTCTCAACCATCCCCAAAACAAAGGCCACCAAGGAAAGAGGGAAAGATAAACCTTGCACACCAAGTACTAAAGGTGCTGAGACAATGCCATTATTCAATGGCATTCACCGATTTCTTTCTTTGTCTAGAAATGACATTTTTGCCTCTTTCCCTCTTCCACCCCCAAGTCTCAGAAATATTAACTTTCTTTTACTGCTCAATTCTTTGCTGTGGGATTTGACCTGAAGAGATCAGTGAGAGTTCCAGGAGGACCCATTGTTTTAACTCTAGTGCTATTATGTGCCTGTCTGCGTGCATGGAATTGGGGGGAGACTGTGTTCATGGGAAGGGCAGTGCCAGCTGACACACAGTGCTGGCAGGCTTACACCCACAATCTTTACCTCAAAAGTCTTCCTCCAGCTTGTTGTTTTTCAATTGTTCACAGGGTTCTTCTTACTAGTAAAAATTCTCCCAATCATCAATACTACCTTGGTGGGGTCTCAAAAATCAATTAGTAAATTCAGTTCCACCCTCTTAGGAGAACGGAGATGTGAGCTAGCTGATGCTTGTTCAATTCTTTGGACTTGCTGCTTCTTGCAAAGATAGTGGGAAGCACTTCCAAAGAATCTAGACCAGTTCAGGTATACACCAGTCTCAGACTAGTTCTGAGAGTGGTAGAGGAGCAAGCACTCTGAGTTGAAAGTCCTTGGACTCACTGAGCTTATCAAAAACTAAAGCAGCACCAAAATGGTATGCAGAGTCTGCCTTGTTCCAGGAATAGCACTCAACCACTTTGTAATATGAACAAATTTAGCCCCTTGAATCTCAGTTTTCTCATCGTAAAATATGAGTAATGACCTCATATGACTGCTCTTAAAATGAGGGGGAAAATAGTCACATGATGGTATCAATTAAGTTTGGTTTTCTTCCAAATGATAGAAATTCACTGAGAATTAAACTGAGCAGAATGAACATCTAATTATAAGTAAAAAGTAAAGTATCTGGAGAATATGCAGTTGAGTCTGCGGAAAATCTCGAGGAAAAAATTTGAGTCTAGAGGAAAATATTTGAGTCCATCCTAAACTTTTAACTCATTTCCTGCCTCTCACGTTCTTACTACTCATTAATCACATGGAAGAATTTAACAACCAAAAGGTCAGAGTGTTGCACCCCTGTCAGTCCAGACTATGAAACACACTCATTGGTCCAAGACTAATTACCAGGGAATAAACAGGATTGGTCCAGCTATGCCACATGCCTCAACTAGACCAACCAACTTTATTTACAGTTTTGTAAATAAAGTTGTGATAGGATGTTACAAAGTTGTTCATGATTGGATTTCAGTCATACAGCATTCCAGCACCCATCCCTCCCCCAGTGCACATTTCCCAACACTACAAAGTATCCCCATACTTTTGGAAGTATGGGGATATAGGTAAACAGCTATTTTTTTCTCAATTTTTATTATACCACCATGAAATATACAATTGCAAGAATGTTCATAATTGGGTCTCTGTCATAGTGTTTCACCCATCCTTCCACCAGTGCCTCATTCCCACTACCAATGTCCAAACACTCCCTCCCACCCAACCCCAGCCTGCCCCTATAGCAGGCACCTTTTCTTTCTCTCTCTTTTGTCTCTGTCTCTGTATTTCGTTCTCTCTTCTCTTACACTTTGTGGCTTGTCCTATAGATATTAATAGTTTATAATGTCTCTATGTGTATAGTCAATAGTGAGTTCTAGTGTGACATTATAATTCCCCATTCCCCATCAACCTCCCCAGTTTTTTGCAACTAGAACGATCATTACAGTTTATAAATATGAAAGATCCTGAGAAGTACCTGGACCTAACTTCCATTATTGTCTAAGTCCATTGCATGGCCACAGAGTGGCCGCATGCTGGTGCAGCTGTGGGTCTGGTGTGTCTTTCGTTCAGTGTTGCTGACTGTGGAGGCAGTGATCCCACAGCCATGCCCCGTCGACATGGAAGTGGAGGAATAGGGGGAGGAGCCCAAATCTCCACTCCAAGTCGGGCCAGCATGGCCCCCCATATGTGTAAACAGCTATTTGTTGGATGGAAGAAAATTGTATCCTAGGAAAGAGGGTCCCTAAGATGTCATCCACTATGATACATCATAAATAGTTATCACTGTACATAGTTCAAAATAGTTATAATTGTATGTGAGTTCCTGGTCAATACATAAATTTCTTTGAAAGTTTATTTTTAAAAATATGTATAGTGTTAAATGCTATTTAAAATTACTCTAAATAAAATAAAGAATCAGTAAAGAAGTGGATGAAAAGATAGTATAAGGGTTGACATGCATGTCTAACACACAGAATATATTGGTTAGTTCCCCAGCACCACCTGGTCCCTAAAACATTGAAGGATGCAGTCCTTGAGACCAAAATTATTTTTTAAGAATCCATTAAAATTACTGTTTTAAGTGAATTAGAGTTTGTTTGCATTAACTTAGTAACAATCGAAACTAAGAAAAATGAAAATCAGGGTTATTTTCTTGTTTAAATCTTACCATCTCCCCCACTTAAATTCCAGATCTCACACTTTCTATTCTCTCCTTCAGTTTTGTAAATCTTTAAATTTGCTTAGTTTTTCTTAAAGATCTCTGAAATTTTTTGCTTACAAGTATGAGTGACTAGACAAAGTATTCAAATCCACTTCAAACAGCAGCAAAATATATGTACGCTAGCACTAAACACATCAAACCTGCAGTAAAGTCCATTTCTGTTTTCTTTTACTGAAACTATAAAGAATGATTTTGTTTTAGTATTGAGGTAACATTTGTATATAAGTCTATATATTTGAGGGATATAATTTCATATTCCTTCAAAATGTATTCTACCATTTAGTAAATGGGAAATGGGAAAATGTATTTTCCCATTTAGTAGAAGGTCTTTTTCTGTTTTATAGTTATTTCTGTGTAGGATATTCTCAGTTTGATACAACCACACCTACTTTATGTTTGTTTTATTTGGGGGCCATACCTGGTGGTCTTCAGGACTTACTACTAGTTCTGTGTCCACGTGGTGCTTAGGGGAACAAATAGGGTGCTGGAAATTGAACTCACATTGGTTATGAGGGAGGCAAATGACCTACCCACTGTACTATCTCTTTTTTTTTTAATTTTTTTTTTAAATATTTTATTACACCGCCATGTGATATACAATTACAAAGATGTTCATGTTTGGGTTTCCGCCATACAGTGTTCCAGCACCCATCCCTCCACCAGTGCCCATTTCCCAACACCAATGTCCCCACTTCCCTCCCCCCTCCCCAGCCTGCCTCTATGGCAAATTCTTTATCTCTTCTCTTACACATTGTGGATTGCAATACATACATTCAGAGATCATCATGTATATCTTTTTTCCTATATTCAATGCTCAGTTCTAGACTGGTATTATCATTTTTGACAAATATTAGCACACTGTTCTCTTCTCTGTCCTACCCAACCACTGATTCCCACATGTTTGTGGAAGATTCCACCTTTTTTTTTTTATTGAAAGATGCTAGGTAGAGCTTTGGTTTTACAGTGTTCCAACACGCACCCTCCGCCCAAACCCATCTCCCATCACCAATGACCCCACCTCCCTGCCCGCCTCCCGCACCTCAACCACTTGGCGAAGTTCTGTATGTCATTTCTTTCCTCTTTATATCTCCTTCCCAACAAACTTTCCTGCTCTTCGTTGACTGCAATGCATTAAAAGACATTACTGTTTCACTATTTTAGTGGATCCGCCGCCGCAACCTGGGCCTCGAACTGGCTTTTGCTCTGTTGATCTGGTCTGAGGCCGCTTCGCAGCGTCCGGACAGCAAAAAATGGTGGCTAGTGTGGTGGGCGAGTCACATCTGGCTGCTTCCGGGACCCCTCAGAGGCGACGGGCCCACTCCCAAAACCCATCTGCCCTCCTCGGGGTTCCATGGTCAGCTAGGCCCGGCGCAGGCCGAGCGCCAGCCTCCCCAGCCTTCCGTGGAGGCCCCTGTGCTGGCCCGTGGGGCAGCCTCGCCGGCAGGGCCACCAGGTCCGACAAGATGGAGGGGGAAGGGACGACCACGCCTCCACTGGACGACTTCCCGGTGATTCCCGCCTCTTGGAGCCGCCTACCTGGGCTCGAACTGGCTTTGCTCTGTTGATCTGGTCTGAGGCCGCTTTCGCAGCGTCCGGACAGCAAAAAATGGTGGCTAGTGTGGTGGGCGAGTCACATCTGGCTGCTTCCGGGACCCCTCAGAGGCGACGGGCCCACTCCCAAAACCCATCTGCCCTCCTCGGGGTTCCATGGTCAGCTAGGCCCGGCGCAGGCCGAGCGCCAGCCTCCCCAGCCTTCCGTGAGGCCCTGTGCTGGCCCGTGGGCAGCTCGCCCGGCAGGGCCACCAGGTCCGACAAGATGGAGGGGGAAGGGACGACCACGCCTCCACTGGACGACTTCCCCGGTGATTCCCGCCTCTTGGAGCCGCCTACCTGGGCTCGAACTGGCTTTGCTCTGTTGATCTGGTCTGAGGCCGCTTTCGCAGCGCCCGACAGCAAAAATGGTGGCTAGTGTGGTGGGCGAAGTCACATCTGGCTGCTTCCGGGACCCTCAGAGGCGACGGGCCCACTCCCAAAACCCATCTGCCCTCCTCGGGGTTCCATGGTCAGCTAGGCCCGGCGCAGGCCGAGCGCCAGCCTCCCCAGCCTTCCGTGGAGGCCCTGTGCTGGCCCGTGGGCAGCCTCGCCGGCAGGGCCACCAGGTCCGACAAGATGGAGGGGGAAGGGACGACCACGCCCCACTGACGAGGCTTCCCGGTGATTCCCGCCTTTGGAGCCGCCTACCTGGGCTCGAACTGGCTTTGCTCTGTTGATCTGGTCTGAGGCCGCTTCGCAGCGGTCCGGACAGCAAAATGGTGGCTAGTGTGGTGGGCGAGTCACATCTGGCTGCTTCCGGGACCCCTCAGAGGCGACGGGCCCACTCCCAAAACCCATCTGCCCTCCTCGGGGTTCCATGGTCAGCTAGGCCCGGCGCAGGCCGAGCGCCAGCCTCCCCCAGCCTTCCGTGAGGCCCTGTGCTGGGCCCGTGGGCAGCTCGCCGGGCAGGGGCCACCAGGTCCGACAAGATGGAGGGGGAAGGGACGACCACGCCTCCACTCTGTACTATCTCTTAAGACCCATTTGTTTCCCTTTTACTTTCCTTGTCATTGTAATCAAACCCCTACAGATAGCACTGAAGCATTATAATTGCATGCAGTATTTTTCTATGCTTCCTTTGATCAATTTTTGGTTTGAAATATATCTTGTCTCCATTCTGAATTATATTAACCATCTCAGATAGTGATCCCATTTCCTTCTTTTGTATGTGGCTGTCCAATTTTCCAATGCAATTTATTGAAGACTTTGCTTTTTCCATTTGATACTCAATTTTTGTTGCAAATAAGATCTCCTTGTTAACAAACATTTAATTCTGGTATTTCAGTACAATTTACCTTGATGAGTAACTCGCTTTATGTTGATGCCACACTACTTTGACTATGATAGCTTTGTACTATAGTTTTAAGTTACAAAGCATGTTGCCTCTACTTTTTTCTCTGAATGACTTTGGCTATCCAGGACTTTGGTGATTCCATGCAAATCTCATAAATAGTTCTTTTATTTTTATGAAGAATGCTATTGCAATTTTTTTCAGGGGTCACAGTGACTTTATGTAATTTTTTAGGTTGAAAGACCATTTTAATAAGATTAAATATTTTCAGGAGAGCAGTTAGAGGGTTGGACTAGACCCAGCTACATTCAGAGCATACTCCTGATTTTCACCCAGAATTATTCTTGGCAGGATTTAAGGGTTCATATGCAGTGTTAAGGATCAAACCCAGTCAGGCAGGTGTCATACCTACTGTACTGTCTATCTAGCCCAAATATTTTTTAACTCTTTACATCCATAAACATGGGATAGTCTTCCACCTTCTTATGGATAGTTTTTTCTATTTTAATGGTCATTTACTGTTTTGATGCATATCTTTAATCTCCTTTGTTATGTTTTTATTCCTAGATGTTTAATTCTTTTCAACATGACTGTAAATAGGGTTATGTCATTGATTTCTTTCTTTTTTTAGTTCATTGTTTGCATATAAAGAAACAATGGATTTCTCCTGACCTTCTACTTGCTGCTCCACCATCCTAAGTGATTCCTGTCTCTGACTAGTATCACTGAGTCTAGTCCAGAAAGAGAAGCTGTGCCCTTACCTATTGGGTGGGTCTCAGCAACCTCTACATCTGACCTGCACCATACTAAGAGTCACATTTCAGCTCCTGATGTGTGCAGCCACCTAAAAAAGCCATGCAAAAATCTACTCAAGAAATTACATGCTGGGGCCGGAGCGATAGCCCAGCGGGTAGGGCGCTTGCCTTGCACGGCCGGCCTATGCCGGCCGGGTTCGATCCCCGGCATCCCATATGGCTCCCCGAGCACCGCCAGGAGTAATTCCTGAGTGCAGAGCCAGGAGAAACCCCTGAGCATCGCCGGGTGTGACCCAAAAAAAAAAAAAAAAAAAAAAAAGAAATTAAGAAATTACATGCTGCTCCCAGTTATTCTCCCTGACAATCTGTGAGCATGGAACATTCCTCTAGGTTAATCCCTCAGCATATTTCATGGAGGATAATTAGAAAGGTTCACCTCCAACATAGTAAGAACACTAGAAAACCAAAACACTTAAAAGCCCACAAGATCAATGAGAGTAAATAATGTAAACTATACCACCAAAGATATAAACACCAGCAAATCCTGACGACGTGTTTAATGACACTATGATGAAAATATTCAATGAGTTCAAAGAAACCATAGCATAGCACAGGTAATCAGGAAAGAACCAAAAGGCATGAGAATCAAAATGAAAACCTGGTGAAATAAAATAAAAGCCTTCAGAAATTACAGAAAAGAAGAATATGGTAGGTGGCATATAAAAGACAATAGAATCTTTGAACAGCAGAATAATAGTTACTTGTCTTGTCACTTGTCTTCCCATTGGTCATTGATTTGCTCGAGCAGGCACCAGTAACATCTCCATTCATTGGGAATGAGGTCCATTATTGTTACTGTTTTTGACATATCAAATACACCATGGGTAGCTTGCCAGGCTCTGCCATGGCTCTGGGTTCAACCCAGGGGACCCAGTCTTTTTCTATGTTAGACCATCAACCATCCACCATTCAGGGCCCATGGGGCAGAGCCCTGGGTGTAGACAAGTCTGTCTCCTGTCTGTCATCTGCTGATGCAGCCGGGCATCGCAGTCACACCTGCAACACCTGGAGGGGCAGGCAGAATAATAGTAGCTGAACAAAAGATCAAGTAGCCCCAAAATAAGAAGGAGGAATTCACTAGGAAATAGTGGAAGGTGGAAAATATCCTGAGAAGAGATGAACAGTGTACCAGAGAACTATGAAATGAGTTCAAGAGAATATGAGAATCATCAAAAATGCAATGGATTTTTGAATATTTATAGCTTCCCACTTTACTGTTACTATTTATGAGAGATTTTAGTGAAATCTTTGGGAATTTTGTATGTATATGCAAATAGTGACAATTTTATGTCTGATTTTACCGTTTTGATCTTTTTTGTTTCTACTTGCCTAATTGCTTTGACAGTACTGCCAATGCTATGTTAAATAATTGTGATGAGTGGACATTTTTTTTCATTCTAAAAAACAAGTTATTTATTATTCCTATCACAAAGTGAATTAACACCAGAAAATCTATTTTGTCTTACACAATGAATCGTTTCACTTAGGTAGAATTGTAGGAATATTATCCATTTTGCTAAAAAATCCAAATCTGAATGTGGGATTGAGTCAGTATAGTTTGGTTTTGGAAAAAGTCCTTTTTGTGTCAGTTTCCTGATTTCCTTGGGTTGATTCCTATATATCATGAATTAATTTAAAAAAATGATTCCATGGTTTTTCAAAAAGAACTATTATAGAGAAGTGTGCCTTTTATGTTAAACAACCAATCTAAAAGTTTCATTTTTCTGCTTAACTATGTTGCTATATGATTCCTTTAGACAGAAGATGAATTCTTGTGGTCTAGCAATGTTCCAAGATGTAGAAAAGGAAGAAGCTAACTAGTATAAAGTTATGTGTTACCAATTAAAAATTATTCTTTTAAGTTTGTTTTCAAATATGAAGAAAACTGCCTGGGATAAAAGAATTACAAGAATAATAGCAACGTTCTGTAACACAATTCACAAATTCTGTATGAAAAAATACCAACAACAACCAGTTTCTTACTACACTACATATTTGTGGCATATATGAAACACTTTGATCAAAGATTCATGCTACTTTAATGTCTATGTACAAATGCTTCATTTGGTTCCTTAAAAAACTGCCAATTTATTTTTGCTAGTTATGATATTAAAATATGCAAATTAGTATGCTCTAGTTGGTCAGTGCTAATCTTTTTATAATAACTAATGTTCTTTCCCAGAAGCCACCTCTCCTTCTAGTCGAGTCACCTTCACCCAGAAGTCACAAAATCCTGAAGACAGTAGCTTTTTACTTGATTAAATTTCAGGAGGTTGAAGCTAGGCCAACATCATCACCTTCTTCTTTCCTAAATACTTTTCTCCTCTCTCTTAATTACATCGCTTTACACTGATTTACATGAATTTCAGCTTTCAAAATCATTGGTTTTTACTGAATGCAAAATAGGCACATGGGAAAATTATATTAAGTTTGCACAATTGCTCTTTCATCATTTCAAATGGTACCTTTGAGCAGTTCCTGAAATATCTGCTTGAAATATGCCCAGCGCTGAGTGTCATTCAAGGATGTGAGGTCACTGTGGGGAAAACCATTCTCGGTGATGTAAATTACAGGGTCGTTATATGTTTCCTAGAAGAAGAGATTACAATTTTATTTCAAACAAATATACCCCCAAAAAATTCCCTCATAAAACGTGGTGTATTACCTCCTATCTTCTCTAAGCTCCAACTCCAAACTGGTTTCATCAAATTGCACTGACCCCATTAACTTAATTTTCCACGCACTGACCTTTCATGACTAACAATAGAAAAGCAAAGCTGTGCAAATGTCCATGAAGACAGTCAAATTACTCTTATTATCATAAGAAGACAGAAATATCTCTTTCACATCAACATCTGCTGATTGTCACTGCTCCTTAACCCCTTGGTCAGCAACTACATTCTTTCCCCACTAGAGGCTATCTAAAAAATGAATCACTTGCAATTTTAATTTCAGCTATCTACATATCATCCAGCACACCAAAGGAAGCCCCCAAAGAACCCAGCTATATCAACCCTGAAGAACATTATGCCATTTGAATAAAAATCATGATAAGAACACCAGCATGAACAAAGGAATATATTCAAGCTACTTCTTAGACCATGACTGTCTTGAATGATGAATCAGAAGTTTGATCACAGAGTTTGAAGCCCTTATCAGCTCACAAACTCTCACCAGCTGGAAATCTAATCTTCTGTTCCCATGCAAACACCTACATGTGCTATTGCCAGCAAGTGCCCTTTTGTCCGGCTCACTTACATGCACATATACGCCTTTATTCACACCTTCATATATTTAAGGTACAGGAATGTAAATAAATTGTGCATTTACCTTAACGTATTTCAGTAGTTTGCGTATTCCCCATGGCACCACGTAGACCCAGTCCACATTTACCCAAGAGGGATCTGTAAAAATTTCAACCTCCACGTCATGAAGAGCGCCCAACTCTCCTTTCTTGTTCTCCTTGAACCTGGCTAAGCGAGTCGTATAATACTGCACAGGAAAGAAATCCCCAGTCCCTTTGATCATCTTCTTCTCTTCTGCTGTAAATTCCAGAAGCCTGGATGATGGGTAGCCTTGCTTCTTACTCATGGAAGCAATCTGAGACTTGACAACTTCAGGATAATCACCATCGATAAATATGGGTTTAGCAAAAAGATCTAATTGGAAAGCCATAGCTCTCTTTGCAGCTTCTTGGTCAGATGCTGAGTTTGGATCTGCTGGTTCCACCCAGCCAGTAAAAAATGACAGGGACACCATACCCTTTTTGCTCTTTTCGGAATAAGGAATCATAGCTGTGCCAGGATTTGGCATGAGCTTTAATCAAATTATGAACTGCCTGATAACCTCCGATTCCTAGGTGAGGCACACCGGGAGGAAATAGACCAAGGTCATATGCCAGCAGGGCAAACATATTAGGCTCATTTAAGGTGATCCACAGCTTGACCCGATCCCCAAATGTACGGAAGCAAAACTGGGCATATTTGTCAAAAGATTCAACTATTGTCTCTGATAACCAACCACCTTGGTCTTCTAATGCCTGAGGCAAATCAAAATGGAAGAGTGTCACTATAGGCTTGATGCCACTTTTTAACAAATCATCGATGATCTTGTTGTAATAGTCAACTCCTAGGAGAGAGAAAAAAAATTTGAGGCCCTATGGTTAGGATGTTGGCAATACCTTTTTAAAAAGGGAAGATCATTAACACCCAGGAACTTGCACCCAGCAATCACTTTTGCTGAGCTTTACAAACCATATGGGGTTCCTGCCCCCATCTTTTTAAAACAAATTTTAATAAAACAACTCATAATTCTGTATGTGCTTACTCAATTGTTCACATACGCATTTCCTAAATGCACATTTATAGAGAAGTTACTCTATACTTGACTTATAACCAGAAGTAAAGTCTTTATCCACAGGGAGCTTAAATTTTAATATGGACTACAGATACATTTACAGTGTTATGAATAAAGTCAAAATGCTACTTCAAGGTATGATAAGTAATAATCATCATCAATTCAGAGCATTTGAAAAGCTTTCCTGAAAATAATGCAGCATAATGATTTCAAACATGAACAATTGTGCCAGGTTATCTCAATTCTATGCCTATTCCTTTGCTACTATTTCAGTGATATTAGGAATGTTACCCTATCTAAATTATCTTTTCTCATCTGTAAAAATGTGCACAATTATAGATACCTACTACAATAATTGCTCCAAAAATCTAATGAGTTGATAAATTGAACATACTTAGAACATCACTTGCTATAAGGTGAGGTTTCAGCACAGGTTACTATTACTCTAATAATGACTTCTCATTAGCACTCACTACTCACATAAGACAAAGAATAAAGAGTAATTCAGAAAGAGAAAATGATTAAACAGATGTGCACAGAATACAGAGACATGGAAAATACACAAGGACCCACCCATGTGAGTCAACAGCATATTTTAGAGCTTGTTGAGGCAAGGGCCTGTCCATTCTCACTTGTGGTGAGCAGATACTTACTTAAAGGCTGTCAGAGTAGACAGAACTATTTATAATAAATAAAAATGAGGTGGAGTAGGAAGAGTGGCTTAAGGTACATATTTATTGAATATTGTTGGCACAGGAAAGATGGAACTAGGCCAAGAAGAAATGCAGCATCTTATGCGACTAGTGGCAGCAATTGACTAGTCAGACCATTCTTAATTGATTATAAACAACTGTGGCTTGGCTTTTTGAACTTCTTCTGTATATTGGACTTTCATTGGCATGTATGGCCTGCCTATTGTTCATCTATATATTCATTCTTCTGGGAACCCTGGATTTTTATGGGGGCTGTAATGCTCAGTACAAGAGCATGTATAGATCAGTAGGAGAAGAATGAGAGTGAGGAGAGGTAAACAGGAAAAGTAGAAGTCATGTGAAGTGTGTCTGTCTGTCTGTAAGAGTATTTTTAGGATTTTTTCACTATCGCTTGCTAGAGAAGCCCTCCAAATGTCTATGTCCAAAAACAGACCTCTGGACCTATGGAATAGAGTTGAGTATTCTGACACACATCATCAAATATATGGTTATTTAATCTTTGATAAAGGAGCAAAAAATATGAAGTAGAACAAGAAAAGCCTCTTTAACAAGTGGTATTGGGGAAACTTGGCACCTAGATGTGAAAAAATTGAACTCAGACCTCTGTCTAATACCATGCACAAAAGTCAGATCAAAATGGATTAAGGATCTCAATATTAGACCTGAAACCATAAAGTATATCAAAGAAAAAAATAGGAAAACTCCTCCACGACATTGAAGCTAAAGGCATCTTCAAAGATGAAACACCACTAACCAAGCAACTAGAAGAAAAGATAAACATATGGGACTACATGAAACTAAACAGCCTCTGCACCTCAAAAGAAATGGTGACCAAGATATGAAGACAGCCCACAGAGTGGGAAAAATATTCTCCTAATGTCCATTTGATAAGGGGTTAAAGCCATATATCTCAGGCACTGGTAGATCTTTACAAGAAGAAAACAGCCAACCCCATCCAAAAAATGGGGAGAAGAAATGAACAGAAACTTCATCAAAGAGAAATTTGAATGGACAAAAGGCATATAAATAAATGCTCCTCAACACTAATCATCAGGGAGATGCAAATCAAAACAACAGTGAGATATCATCTCATGCCACAGAGACTGGCACATATCAAAAGAGCAAGAGCAATAAGTGCTGGCATGGGAGCGAGAAGAAAGGGACTCTCATTCGTTTTTGGTGGGAATGATAACTGGTACAGCCTTTTGGAAAACAATATGGACATTCCTCCAATGACTAGAAATTGAGCTCCCATTTGACCCAGCAGTACCACTCCTGTGCAAGCCACAATGTGGAAGAGAAGAAAGAGAGAGAGAGAGAGACAGAGAGAGAGAGAGGGGGAGGGAGAGGGGGAAGGTGAGGGAATCAGGGAACATTGGTGGTAGGGAAATGTGCACTGGTGGAGGGATGGTGTTGGAACACTGTATGACTGAAACCTAGTCATGAACAGTTTTGTAATTTTATATCTCATGGTGGTATAATAAAATTTGCATAAATAAATAAAGGTTGGCTATGTTCAAGGCAGAAGAGATAGCACTATGTTTTATTTAAATGTATGCAGTTTAAACTTCAGTAAAGTGATAATTGTCATAAAAAATAATTAAATAAAATAAAATGTATTTTCCCCTTTGAAAAAAGAAAGTCTACGTCCCAATCCATGGAGTACAGGATTTTGTTACTTTACTTTGCAAAGTGGCTCTGCAGATGTGTTTATGAGTAAGAATTTTAAGAAAATAAGATTTCCCTCTATGACCCAGCAGAGCTAAATCTAATGACATGAGTCTTTAGAGTTGAAAGCGGATGGCAGAGGAGCAGCAGGAATGACACAAGACAAAACAAGAGGCAAGATCTACCAAAGCATGAGGATGAACCTTAAATCACTGTCACAGTGAAACAAGAAACACTGAGCCAAAGGCATGCAGGAGTCCACTAGAAGCTGAAAAATGGACCTCAGCTGATAGTGATCACAGGAATAAAGACTTTAGACCTACAATCACAGAATGAATGAGCCGAGCAGGATCTTCCTTTTGATTTTTCACGATGAAACAGCCCTGTAAGCACCTTGGCTTTATTCTAGAGAGATCTCTGTCTGATTTCTAATGTAGATTTTTAGTGACCCACCCTGACCCTGCAGCAGTCTTTTTCAGTGACCCACCCTACAGCAGTCTTTTTCAAGGCCAGCCCAGTTTTGCCATACAGAGACCCACACACACGGGGCAGAACTGCTACTTGCTCCCCTGTGCCCAGCTGATCACAAAGCATCTGGGAGGGATGGCGGTTCTAGCCCTGGCCTGCCACCCCAGCAGAGCCTCGCAAGAAGCCAGAAGAACCCCCACACCATGAGGGCCGCAATTTTCCACATTCGGACTCCCCTCTCGTCAGAACTCCACTCAGCAGAAGAGCTGATCACAGCCCAGGTAGCGCTGCGATTTGTGGCCACGCAGTTCATCAATAATTGCTCGAGTTTTGAGGTGACTACTAGAGTATCCCACCCGCATGGCAGAACCTGGCAAGCTACCCGTGTCGTATTTGACATGCCAAATACCAGTAACAATTATAGACCTCATTCCCATGACCTAATGGAATGGTTCGAGGCTCTTTATGTTCCTGGAGCCGGATGATGCACTTGGGCTATCTCGTATGTGACAAGACATATTGATATATTAATGATGCCTGCTCGAGCAAATCAATGATACCAGGGAAGATAATGATACAGTGAATAAGTATGTGTTGTTTAATGCAACTAAGTGGTATTATTTTGATTGGCAATAACATAAAACTAATACATTCATCAGCATTTATAAAGCTTTCCTTTATACATCAAGAAAAGAATTCGACCATCTCATCTCTGCGCATATGAAAACCTCACTTGTAAAGTGGAATACCCAAAGATGGCATGACAGAATCATCTTAGTATTTATATGTTTTAATATTTTCACAGTCAGAGGCCACAGTCAGACAATGTCAAGATGATGCTTTGCATTGGTATGTATTTTGGGTCAAAATCCACTACTAGATGGTTCCTGAGCAATGCCAAGGGCTGAACAGTACTTAGTCCATGCAATGAAATAACTATTACCAGGAGGCGGATCCCAGATTCCTTGAGCACTTCCGGGAGCACCCCCTGCAAGGAGTAAACTTCACATCCAACTCCTTCCTTTTTAATATTAAAATAAGATCTGCACTCATTTTTGTACTCATACTAGAGTAGCAGATGATACACATTTTGTTTAATCCTCAAGTTAAGAGGTGTGACATTCTTAGTCTTGAGAAGCATGTAAGAAAAGTTTCAGGGAAAGTCAGTACTGCACTGAATGTGACAAATTTCTTTCTGTCTCAGTCCCAAACTCTGAGGCATCTTCTCCGAAGCCTCTCCATTATCAGACCTGCTAACATTTCGCAACAAAAAGCACAGCAATTGTATTTTCATAGCCATAACAACCTACTTTATAGCTGATTTTTACCACCAGATCTTTTAAGAAAAATGGAAGTGATGTCTCTCTTGAAAGTCTCATTGGATGTGACACTACCATTAATGATGGCAGTCACTGGAATTCAAACAACATGATAATTATCCATTGAATTGAAGATAAAAATATTGTAAGTAAAAACATTTTGGTACCTCAACATGATGGGGCTTCAAAGCTATAACATTACTAATATTGAACTGTCCAGAAGTGAGCACTTTACTTCAGACTTGTGTATTGTGTTTTTATTTTCTTTTTCGGTGCTCCAAGAAAACTTCCCATGATGCACAGGACTGTGGCTCTTGTGAACAGACCTCCAGATTTGGACAATTCCATTCTAGCATCATGGAAAAATCACCTGACCTTACTACACCCAAAAAAGCTCATGTGTAAAAGAGAGTAATAACACCATCCCATGAGAGTTATAGGTATCAAATGACTGTTAAACTGTTCTTTGCTTTCAAAGAATTATCAGAGATAATCCACTAATAGCTAGTTATATAAATATTCTCTTTCCTCAAATATCATCTTGAAATATTAAAACTATGCAATAGGTCTTTCTGGGGGGACCACAAGGATGACAGTGATAGAACCCAGGTTGGCCAAGCACAAGGCAAATGTTCTACCAGCTGTATTATCACTTTGGCCCATTTTCTTCTCCATTTGAATTAAGCCCATTTCTGCTCATTTTATCTAAAAAAATATAAAGTATGTTGGGGTTAAGGGCTATTCACTTGTGTGGCAAAAATAAGCCACTCATATTATTACAAGCAAAGCAGTGGTATTGGCAAATGAGTTGTTAGTATGTAATGAGGGGACATTATTGGAAACATTGAGAGAAAACTATCAAAGACTCCTTGGCAGGAAATAACTGTAACCAGAATTCTGGGGAATTAAAGCTAGGAGCTAAAAATATATTTGCCTCTCAAGAAGTATGGTGCCACCCATTCCAACTTTCCCACCTTACTCTATTCCCCTCTAGAAGGGCTCATTTTCTTCATGCATCTTATTTTCCATGATCTCACATTGCTACCCCAGCTGACAGTGTTATCTGGTAGTCCTCATGATGACTATGAACTTATTCATCTCTCAGTTCTCACTTCCAAACATCCCTGAAAGACAATATTATGCAAGAATATCTTTTCCAATGAGGTTGTCCACATCAGATGTCATAAGGAAAGAATTTTTTTCCAACAGTAAGTTGTAGCCAGGAACAGAGCTAAATTATAAAGAATGTAGAAATAGGGATATTCCTTTAGAAGAGGGTGTGGCTGAAACTGGCAAATATGATATCTCAGTATAGAAAATAACTGAACTGTTCCTCTCCCACTTAAACTATAAATGTCTTAACCAGAGAATTAATTTTGGCTGACACCTACCATGTGTCAGACACATAACTGTAGAAGCTCTTGTTTCTAAAACAGTTTGTCACCATTGTAGTGGACTTAAACAACATAAAAGGTATTTTGGGGGCATCAGATGCCCAAATAGTTATTTGTGAATTAAAATAAAGGTGCAATTCCAGAGACCATAATGGAGAAACCATTTCCTGCCTCTTGCAAATTCAGAATCAGGCTGCATATTTGGCTCATGGCCCCTTTTCCCATATTCAGATCCAGCAGCAGTTCATCATCTCTCCTTTCTGTCCTAGGCCTTAGGCTTTATATTTTCTCTTTCTGGCTCTGAGCCTTCATGTCTCACTCTTACAAAGATGCATATGATTACACTGAGACCTCCTTGGTAATCCAGTGGTTACTTCATAATCCTAAAATAAATAATATGTGTAAAGTCCTCTTTAACATTAAAGATAACACATTAATATCAATAATAATGAGGACAAGGACATACATGGGGGGTTCATTATTCAGCCTACTGCATTGCCCAGGGAGTCAGAGATTAATGAAGATTGTTGCAGTAAATTTATAGAAATACTATTCCTGTTATGCGTGCTCATATTTTAAATGTGAAATGAGAAATTCTGTATGAACATCCTATTTTCCTTCCCTTTCCAGTGTCCTCATCATCACCCCCAACTTACATTGGTGACAGAAATGAAAATGACTTGAACAGTGAAGGAAGAGAGAACTACATGATTTCAGTTGCCAACTCAATCTCTTCTTGTTAAATTGTGAAAACTTGACATATGAAAGAAAAAGGCTTGAGAACATTTCCATTTTGTAGGATATTCCTTTAGTTTGGAAACAGGATTTTTAAGTCCCCAGATGTCCTCTAATCAAGCTTTATCACAGTTAGTCAAACACATACCTCAACAGAGAGTTTCTTGGAAAGGATAGTGATGAGGTTTTTCTAATTCTTTACATGATTTTTGAGAAGCTGTTTTACAGAAGAAATAAATGATGGCCTTTCTGAGTTAAAGCAGTTCCAATTGCCTCAACAGATCACTGCACAAGAGCGAGCAACTACTTATTGAAATTCAGTCTACTAGAAACACATCCTGTGCCCTCATGTTCATGGAAAATCCTGTAATATTAATCAGCTATGGATTTTTTTTTAAAGCTGGGGCCAAACCCTACCAACTCAGTAGATATCATGACCATGGGAGACTGTTTTTCTCCATTTTTCAGATGCCCAAAAGTCTTCCATACTGCCACCTCCAGCTTTATGCCACCCTAATCTTGAACTGCTGGTCTACAGTGTAACCCCTATGAACTTCTGTAAGTTGGTTTTAAATACTTGTATGTGTTATGGTATTGATGTAGCCATGTGACCCTTTATGTATAAATCCTGAGAATAAACATAGCTACAATCCCAGATTCTAGAAAAGAAACTTGAAGCAAATTACATATTTGAAATTAACATTCCCAGTTAGTCTGGGTCAATAACCCTCCATGTTTATAGAGTAAAATATAAGACAACCATTTGCACTAAGGAAAATACAATGAAATAATAACAATGTTCACATCAATTGTGCTACCAAATTAGTTTCATAGCTAAACTTGTTTTTAAAATGTGGACTGGTTTATGGGAAATAGTATGAAGATAGCTTAGTAAGCTAAGAATTGAGTTGCCATAAAATCCAACAATTCTACTTCTGGGTATCTCCCCAGAGCACAAAAACAGCCATTCAAAGGACATACACCATTATTTCCTGAAGTACCTAGGACAGTAGCTAAAATATGGAATCAATATAAGTACCCAGTGATTGATCAGTAACCATGAAGATTTAGTATATATATTCTAGGAAATTATAAAAGAAATATTTAAAGGAATAATTACAAAACTCTGTGGAATGATGAAAGGAATGATGAAATCATACAATTTTCTACAATCTGGATGAGATTAGAAGATATCATATTGAAGGAAGCCAGAAAAAAAGACACAGGACAACCTCGTCTGTGGCATATAAAATAAGTGGGAGGGGGTATACAACATTTCAAATGGGGAGAAAACTAGTATAGGGAGGGTACTACAGAGAGGAAATCAAGGGAGTAAGAAGAGAATGAAATCCAGGGGAACAATATAGAATAGGGGTCAAGGGGATCTGGGCACATACATCAGTGGTGTAAATGACTGGTAAAACTAAATATCCAAACCACAGTGGTATTTTCAATACCTCTGAAAAAAACCACAGAGGTATTTTCAATACCTCTGAAAATAAGGTATGCAAGCTTCAACAACCAAACTCAAAAAATGTGCCTGTCAAGGTGACAGATTAAGGGGATGGGATGGTAGGAAGGGGGACTTGGGAACCCTCATCAAGGGAAGATGGCACTGATGGTGGGATCAGGGGCTAGAACACAGTATGTCTAAAATTCAACTGTGGGACAAGAGCAATAGTATAGCAGCAGGTAGGTCATTTGCCTTGTATACAGCTGACCCAGGATCAATCCACAGAATCGCATATGATCCCCACACACCACCAGGAGTAATTCCTGAGTGTAGAGCCAAGAGAAGCCCTGAGCATTGCTGGGTATGACCCAAAAAAAGTCAAATGAAAACAAGAAAACTGAATAACTGTGGTAACCATGGGACTTTAAAGAAATAAATACATAAATAAAAATGGGTATTGTCTATCTGCACTTCTATATTCATCTCAGCACTATTAACAATAGCCAGAATCTGGAAATAAACTGAATGCCCGAGAACAAAAGATTGGCTAAAGAAACTATGGTACATCTACACAATGGAATATTATGCAGCTGTAAGAAAAATAACGAAGTCATGAAATTTATCTGCAAATGAATGGACATGGAGATTATCGTGCTGAGTGAAATTTGTCAGAAGGAAAAGGACAGATATAGAATGACTGTATTCATTAGTGGGATATAAATATATACTAGTGTTCTACTAATTATGGGAAATGGTAATGCCAGACTAGAACTGATCATTGAATGTACACAAAGGGATCTACATGAAAATCCCTAAATGTCTGTAGGGAAACCCACAATGTGTAAGAGAAGGGAGAGACAGAAAAAGAGAGAGAGAGAGAGAGAGAGAAGAAAAAAGAAAAGTAAAAAGAGGCAGGTTGGGGTGGGGAGGAATCAGGGGACATTGGTGGTGGAAAATGTGCACTGGTGGAGGGCTGGCTGCTGGAACACTGTATGACTGAAACCCAATCACAAACATCTTTGTAATTTTATATCTTACTGCGGTAGAATAAAAAATTAAAGAAAAAATGGGTGTTGTTAGGTTGGTATTCAGAACCTTTCAGATTTTAGAAATCAGAGAAGCGTTGGTGGCCCCATATTATATGTTGGTGCACTAGTTGGTTAATCTTTTTTGTTGCTTTACCACCTAATGGAACTTCAGAAAAAACTTTCTGTGCCTAGAATCATGAACTAGAACACAAGATAGGGTTGAAGCCTTCGCTTCATTATCATAGGCAGGGAGTTGTTGGAAAAGAGAAAGAGCAGTTGAGTGAGGCTGGAACTATCTCAAGACTAGATATCAGGGACCGGAGTGACAATGCAGCAAGTAGAGTACTTGCTTGCATGCAGCCAATCAGGGTTTAATCCCTGGCCACAGATCCCACAAATCACACAGTATTAGGTTGAGCTCAATCCTAAATGTTTCATTTTGTCTGATTTGTACCTAACTCCTGGTTACTTTTATTATCTTTTCTTTTCCACTGAGAAATCCCTCACTCTTTGGAGCACTGATTGTTTAAAAGTAGGCATAATTTTTTACATACAATGAAGAATACACATCCTCCTTCCTCAGTCAGTTGGTACTACAGAGTGACTTTCATCATTGGCTTTTATTTAATTTGATTGAATTCAATAAATGCTTACTTCCTTCAAAATGTTGAAAGGGTAGAAAGGGTGAATAGGGGCAGAATTACACATGTCCACCCCAATGTCACACATGTAGAGGTTCTCTTACATTCACCTAGCACAGTCCCTAAAACTCAATAGACACTTAATATGTCTTTGTTGAATTAAATCCAACTCAAGGGGTTACAATCTAACAGAGAGTATAATAATACTCAGAGTGGCTAATGTGAGAAGTGCTCTTTGAGATTTCCATAGTATTATAGGATAAGATCATGTTTTCTTCTGTCCTGCAGTATAGAATGACTTTCAAGAGGAACATTTCTGCTGAACTGGAAGAAAGCCAACTGGAATAGGTGGAGATTAAGGAGAGTCCATTCTAGACAGGAGAAATCCTTTAAGAACATTTCTACAAAGGTGAACTACACAGAGTTTGTTTAGTAATTGGTATGTTATATTCTTAGGGGATGGTATGGAGGAATTACCTGACTAATATTCACAGAGGGATCTCAGTTCTTGAGATGAATGAGAACAAAATCAATGACCCAGAACAACATATGAATGAAGCGTAAGTGTACATGGAGGCTAGATGTGACCATTAAAATATTGCCTTGCCTTTATTTATCTGGAGCAGGAGATACCATAATATTAGTCAACGCAACAAAAGAACTTTTGAGAAATTGCAGCGATGGCATTTTCTTCAAAGAATAAAGGGAGAGTGAAAGACAGAAAGTAGGTGAAACTGCCAAGATTGTAACCCTCATCCTTGATGGTAATGATAAATGCCCAAACTAGGGCAGGAACAGAAAAAGATGACTGGGAGGAGAGAAGCTGAAAAGACAAAAGCAAAAATTAATTGTATTTGGCAACCAATTAAATGTAGGAAGCAAATAACAGAAAAGATTCAAAGATTACTTTGGTATGTAGTTTGTAGACCTTGGGGGATATGGCGGTTTCAGAAAGAAGCAGAAGTATTGAAGCTGAATTAGAAAGTATCTGAACTCATTTTTGTTTCTATTTGGGGGTGAGTTTGGTCTCCCCAAGGAGTCTCAGGCCCACCCCCAACCCACATGCGTTACTCCAGGTGCTTCTCAGCCAAGCATTTTAGGCCTGACAATTTGGTGCTAGTGTCTGTATAAGGCGATGTGACCCTAATGTTTAAATTGAACAAATTACTTCATGTTGAACATAGAAAAGCAAGGCAGGCTTGTGATGTCAAGTACTAGCACTGACAGAATGAAGAATGAAGAATGAAGAAGTAGAAGAAGAACAAGAACAAGAAGAACAAGAACAAGAACAAGAACAAGAACAAGAAGAACAAGAACAAGAACAACAAGAACAAGAACAACAAGAACAAGAACAAGAACAAGACAAGAACAAGAAGAACAAGAACAAGAACAAGACAAGAACAAGAAGAACAAGAAGAAGCCCTTATACTGTTTTTGTGGGGATGTAAATTAGTTCAGCTCTGCTGAGGAAAAGTTGGAGAAGTTCAAAAGATTGCCCTATGGGGGCCAGAGCTGTACAGCTCTAGGGTGTTTGCCTTGCACAAGGCTTACCTGGATTCAATGCCTGGCATCCCGTATGGTCTTTTCAGCACTGCCAGGAGTAATTCCTAAATGCAGAGCCAGAAACAACATCTGAGAATTTCCAGATGTGACCCCAAAAATACAATAATAATAATAATAATAATAATAATAAAAAAAATTTTTAAAATATTGACATGTGATCCCTCAATTCCAGTCCTAGTTATCTATCAAAAAATTCAAAAATGCGTATAGTATTGAAGCCTACAGGATTATCTCATTCGTGTGGGATACAGAGAAACTAATCAAGGAAATAGACAAACTCAGCAAAGTAAACCCTTGGACACTGCTCAAAACTAAGGCTGCCAAAAGGGAGGGAATTTTAATCAGGAGAGTTGCCAGTGGTCTTAAATGAACAAATGTGAGTAAGGGTAGATATTTATGGGAAGGCACCAATTTTAAGAGATGTGGTGTTATACCACTAAAATATATAGTCCTATAAACCAATGTTAGTTCATGTACTTGTTGAATTTATCAGCAACACTTAGGACCTATTAATTCCACATTGTCCCTATTTGTGAGATACTATCCAAAAGCCACAGTGAGTCTAAAATAGCAGTTCCACTTTACAATATGGAGATTACCTCACTTTACATGAAATGACCATTACCCTGCTGAATAACCAATGCCTGAAGTCAAAAGAGCCTGAGAAGGATCTTCAGTAGGAAACTCGCCACTGAGGAGAAAGTAGAGTGAGGTCAAGGAAGGGAACACTGAGAGGAGAGCGACAGTAGAGAGGGAGAGGTGCTGCCTTGCATGTGGCCCAGCCAGATTCGATCCCGGCCTCCCATATGGTATTTCAAGCCCCACTAGGAGTAATTCTTGAGTGCAGAGCCACATGTAACATCTGAACATCGCTGGGTATGGCCAAAAAAAAGCAAACAACAAAAGAAGAGAGCACTATGACAATGGAGGAGGGAATGACCACTTGGGAGGAGGACTTGGTGCTGAAGGAAGGTAGAGTGATATGAATGATACTCTACCAGTAATGTATGGTGACCACGGTGCTTAAAAAATAAAGCAGAAAAGTTGAAAAAAAGTTGCCTACTGTAAAAACAGCAAGGAAATGGGAACATTGGCAGATGTAAGTAGGCACTGGTAAAGGGATTGATGTGGGAACATTGTTCACCTGAAACTCAATCATGAATAACTTTTGTCCTTTGTAATTCATGGTGATTCCATAAATAAATATTTTAACTCCTGCTGCTCTTCTTATGTCAGTAATCAGGTTAATATCTCAAAATATTCCCTAGTATTGATAAAGACTCTGGAAACCCCAAATCTGTTGTAGATCCTTTCTTTTTGTGTTTGTTTATTTATTCATTGAATCACTGTGCGTAGACCATTACAAAGCTGTAATGTCCCTTCCCCCACTGAATTAGATACTTTCTGTTGGGATTGCATAAATGTTCATCTTGCAAAGGGGATGCTTCCTTCAATATTTCACCTTAGTCACTTCACTTGCCTCACCTATGAGTGTGTGTGGAAGTCTTTTCCAACACACAGTAGCAAGAAACTTCATGGTAAAGACTCCACTGGATTGTAGCATTGGTGTTACACAACTTTGCCTCTAAAGATCAGTACTTTACTTAAGTTTTGTGAGTCATCCCCATGCCTCCCCAGTGCTTTAACCAAGCAATGAGAATGGGAGGTGCCACTTCTGATCATGAGTGGGCACAACTGTGTTTATGAAAAATGGGACTCAAGATACATGTGACCCTGTGTGTGGAGGGGTCAGCCAGGCCTTGGGTTTCAACTCCAGGCCTTCCACCTACCAAACATCTGGCTACGAATAAGCACATCTGCAAAATGTGATAATTATCCGGTCCTCGGTGATTGTAGGGGTTAGAAAAAATGTATGTAAAATGCCTCATAAATGCAGGCATTCAAATAGGGCAGCAGTCCTTTATAATTGCAATGCAAAATCATAAAGCGAGCTAACATTCATTGAATGTTTTTATGACAGATCAGCCAATTTGTAAAGCACTTCATAAAGGTCATTTCATTTAAGCTCCTACAGCTCTCTGAAGACAGAAGTATAGTAGTCTTTCTATTTGATGGGAAACTGAGGCATCAAATGATGTGTTTATACATAAGAAGTGTGACAAGCTAGTAACTAAACCCAACCAAGGCTAATGTCAGAAAACTTGCCACAACTTAATGAGCTCCAAACACTCAGGTAAAGTGGAAATGTTCAGCATCTTCTCAAGTTCTGCAGGTTCTTCATTACTCATCATAGTGCAACTCAACTGCACATAACTGAACATACAACTTTTGAAAACTCACCTTCAGGTTCACTAAAAGTAGCAGCTTACATTTAAAAACCCTCTATTCCCTTCTTGCTACTCTATTCTCCTCTCTCCTTGTCCAACATAGCTAGCTCTCCAGCTAAGAAAAAATAATATATATGCACATATATGTGTGAGTGTGTGTGTGTGTATATATATATATATATATATATATATATCATTGAGGAAAGCTAATGTGAACCCATTTCAAAAAATTATCCTATAATCACTTTTAAAAGTTACCATTTACAAGCTATACTGCAGAATAGCATACCGGATTAATTATGCCAGACTGCAGCAATAACCTTGAATTAAAGCTGCAACCTTCTATTTTTAAGAAACACTTGCCTTTCTGGTTGATGAAACCTGTCGTCCCATCAGGTAACAGACGTGACCAGGAAAGAGAGAAGCGGTAATGAGTCAATCCAAGCTGTTTGATACATTTCAAATCTTCCTCCCACAGAGTGTAGCTGCCACAAGCTACATCACCAGTCTGGTTCTTGAATACTCTCTCTCCTCCCTGATGGGTGAATGTATCCCAGACACTAAGGCCTTTCCCATCTGCATCCCAGCCTCCTGAGAAAAAAAGAAAATGAAATAGTTACACTCTTGACATCGAGAAGCATAAGAAGAATGTAAATATTTGCCGCCAAAAGAGCATACCTCATTAACTCAATGTACCATTTTTATAACTTTAAAATATGCCTTTAAAATAACATGCATGAGAGGGGTTATATGTTTAGTTCTCCTTGATCCCTGAAGCTGACTGGTAGCAATTGAACAACTATTGCTGAGAGCTGCAGAATAGACATTCATGACTCATTATCTGAAGCTCTCTCAGCTGGTAAACAGAGAAAGGGTCAGCCTAGGTAGGTCAGAGTTCAAAATCTTTCCCTGTGAACATTTTTCTTAGCAGTAGGAATACCCCGTCTCCCGATGTCATGACTAAGCCCCTACCCCCATATCTCGGACTCTCTCCACTTGAACAATATTCTCTTGTTATATCACACAACCCAAGATGGCCCAGGATATCATGCCATGTTCAATATGATTTTGGTGTCCTACATTCATTCATTCATATCTGCATTTATTCAATCAGTGTTTTACCTGTACATATATATCATGTTACTGAAAAAGCAAAATCCTAGAAACAGCTTTCATTCTTCCAGCTACCCAGCAGTAGAGCAGACCATTAATATGAGGTGTAGCCATAGAGATGGACTCTATTTGCAGTTAAGGTGGGTAAATCAGAACACAGAGAATTTTCTGCTGTATTCTGAATGTTTGCATCTCCCCAGATTCCTGTGTTGAAATCCTAAAGTGCAAGAGGATGGTCTTAGGGTACAGCCCCAGGAGGTGCTCAGGTTATGAAAAGAGATCCATCAAAAACACACTGGTGAAGCGGGTAGGATGTTTGCCTTGCACGCAGCCGATCTCGGTTAGATCCCTGGCATCCCATATGGTCCCCCAAACACTGCCAGGAGTAATTCCTGAGTGAAAAGCCAGGAGTAACCCCTGAGCATCTCCGGGTGTGACACAAAAAGAAAAAATAATTTAAAAAAACGCACTGGTAGGCCGGACTGCTAATACAGAGGAGAGGGCTTTAGCCTTGCACACAACTAAACCGGGTTCAATCCCTGGCATCCCACAGCACACCAAGCAGCACCCAGAGTAATTCATGAGTGCAGAGCCAAGAGTAAGCCCTGAGGATTACTGGGTATGACCCAAAAGGTGGGGGAAACATATTGGTGCCCTTAAGAGAGAAACCTTACAAAGTTCTCCTAGTCTCTAGTTCTGTGTGAGCACAAAGAAATCCGTGGCATGGACAAGGGCACACCGGCCTTTCTAGTTCTCTGATCTTGGTTTGCAGCCTCCAGAACTGCGTGGGGGAGAAAAATGCTTGTGTGTTGTGTTCTAAGAAAATGAAATATATAAGTAAACATATGCTAAAAGTCACTCCGTTTACTTAACCTAGTTTTTATAACCCTGGCATTAGAGCAGTTCCCCAATCTAGAAGGTCACACAATAATAAACTACAAGATTCAGAAGAAAGGAGACAGGTCTGAATGAGCAGAGCATTGGTGTACGTGGAGCATTAAAGCAGTGAGACTATGCTGAATGGCACTATGATGGTTGGTTCATGCTACAAAATTGTCAACACTCATCAACAATAACTTTTATCTAATAGCAATACAACAATAAATTCTAATGTCTTATGACAGTACAAGATGACGATTTAGAAGAAACTAGAGGGATGGGGTAAGGAAACAGTTCTTTCTGCTCCATTTATCTATAGATCTAAAACTTTCTAAATATGCAGCTTATTTTAAAAAGAATAGATACACAACATTCATCTTGTCCTTACATTTAAAATTATGTTGTAGGATATTAAAAGTATTTTTAAACTTAAAAATAGCAAAACTGTGTCTGTTTTTATTTTATGTCTATTTCTATTTTATATGTATACGCACACATTCAAGGTCAGGAATGATCTGCAGGCCTAATAGTTGAGGAATAATCGAAACTATGAGAGCCTTATTACTTGAATTTCTTTAGTTGCATTCCTTTAACTCAGTAAAAAGTCTGGGAGATCAATAATTATATTGCTCCAAAATCCCATTAATCTGTTTGTCTATTTATTTATTTGGTTTAAAGGTGCTCAGGGCTTCCTCCTAGCTCTATGCTAAGGTTAACTCCTGGCAATACTTAAGGTACATATATGGTACTAGGGATTGAACTAAGGCAGGTAACAAGAAAGGCAAATGCTTGTTGTACAATCTCTCTGACCCCTAAACTCCTATGTATATGTATGTATATATTAATACATAGTTCTAACAGGATTATGTATCCTCACCAGACCACCCCCAAAATACATGTGTATTATTGACATAAAGGATATCAATAGCTATATATTGGAAGCTATTATATTTTTAATTGATGAAATGCCATTCCGGCATTTGTAAACTATTAATCTAATTGAAAATTAACATAATTCTTATCTCTGATGAATAAGGAACATTTTGGTGAAAATTTGTATATACATACTTTCATCTTAACCATCAGTTTAACAAAAAAATATTTATCAACATTCAAGTGAGAATCCCGCATTTGTAATATGGAAATCATGAGTTGGTTGCTGATTTAAGAACTTAACAAAAAATCCTTCTTTTTTTTTTTTTTTTTGCTTTTTTGGGGTCACACCCAGCAATGCTCAGGGTTTACTCCTGGCTATGCACTCAGGAATTATTCCTGGCGGTGCTGGAGGAACCCTATGGAATGCCAAGGATTGAACCAGGGTTGTTTGCATGCAAGGTAAACACACTACCTGCTGTGCTTTTGCTCCAGCCCCCAAAACCCTTTCTTTAAGAATTAATCAGCCACATGCAGTTTGAAGCAAAAAGTACTGTTTAATATTGCTTGAAAATTGTGTATTTTACATCCTTTATATCAATAAGAATACAAAAAAATTGAAATTAAAACTATGAAAGAAATATTCGCTCCCATCCCCTTTCATCTCCTGCAAACACACAGAAGCAAAGTATATCCCAAGAGGGGAAAAAAGAGCATTTGTATAAATAACCTGGGTCAATGTATAATTATAGTACTGTTTTAAATATGTACACAGTTAAGAATCTGTTTTCAAGTATGTGAAACAAAAATTGACACAACTGAAAAAGCAAAAACAATTTTGACAAGACCACTTCCATCATGGGAAGTTCTAATTAAACTGAGTTTTCAAACATTAAAACAAAACTAGAATATGGTGCATAATATTCCAGAAAGTTCAAGAGAAGTACTTAGCTCATTTTTATCACTAGAATAATCTTGCTCCAAATGTCGACTCTCAGTGGTTGGAAAAGAGAGGATAAGGATGGCAGATATTAACAAGCCTTATCTAATTGATATAAATGACAAAAGCACAATAACGAATGTCACAATTCAGAGCACACATTATTATTTTCAAGCAGACAAAAACATTATAAAAAGTTAAACCCAGAATGGTCCATAAATAAAATGTGCATAAATTACACAATGTTGGAGATACGCAGATTCCAGACTCTAGTCAACTATGATAAAGCTCAGGATCTGAGTAAACAGAATCTCAAAGTACAATTATGAAACTATATATATATGAAGAAATAATGAGTTTTTATAAATTTAATGAAAATTGTAAACTCATGGATTTAAAATTAGCACAAGGCAAATTGAAAAATCCGTGTTAAGTCAGAGCACAATAGAATTGTTCAACACCAGTGATGAAGAGAAAAATTTTTAAAAGCTAGAAGAAAATTATATGTGATAGCTAAATAAACAAAAAGAAGCAAAATATTTGTCATCAAAAACAATGTTGGGGCCAGAGTGATAGCCCAGAGGGTAGGGCTCTTGCCTTGCATCTGCCAGCCCATGCTGGCCCAGGTTCGATCCCCGGCATCCCATATGGTCCCCCGAGCACTGCCAGGAGTAATTCCTGAGTGCAGAGCCAGAAGTAACCCCCTGAGCATCTCCGGGTGTGACCCAAAAAAAGAAAAAAAAAAAGAACAATGTAAGGAATAAACAATGGAGTAAACAACTTTAAAATAATGAAGGGGAAATGTCTAAGTAGACTTCTATACCCAATAAAAATGTCTCAACGTGAGATCAAGTTTTTGTATACATATAAGATCAAAATAGTAATTGGCAGCAGGTCAAGAGACAGTCCCCAGGCAGAAGAAATTGAGTATCAGACAGGAGTACAGATCTACAAAGGAATGAAGATGGGCCAGTTAGATATAAAGTGGGCGGGTGCTTGATGACTCAGGCTTAAACCCCTGTACCTATACAGTCCTCTAAAGGAACTAACAGGAATGACCCCTGACATGAGAGCTAGGAGGAAAACATAAATACAACTGTGTATGGCCCTAAACAACAACAAATCCTAGAAATCCTAAAGAAAACTATAAATAACAAAACTATGATTTAGAGGTGATAAGCCTAGAGTATATAACAGAATCATTTTTTAAATGAAAGAGGAATAAAAATTAAATGCTATTAGAACATACAAAAATAAATAGCATGTTTTACTCAAAGCAAACCATATCAATATCATTAAATGTAAATGGGTCTAAATTGAAAGGCAGAGATCCTCAGATTAAAAGGAAGCCACAGGACACAGGTCCATACTCCCTTCTAGAAAGTCACTTTAAACATAGTCAAAGAGAGTTTGAAGTGATAGGAACAGGGTCGGAGCAATAGTCCAGGGGGCAAGGTGATTGATTGCCTGGATGTGACTCTGAATCAAATCCCAGTATACATATAGCCCCTGGGTAACCCAGGACTCACTCAAGCACAGAGCCAGGAGTAGCCTCTGAGCACTGCCAGGTGTTGCCCCAAGTCCAAAATAATATAAAATAAAATATAGAATAAAATAGATATTTTGTGAAAACTAGTCAGAAAAACTAAGGTATCTAAATTCATATTGACATAGATTTCAGAGCAGGAATATTACAGTAAAAATATTATTTTATGACATTAAATGATTAATCTATCACATGAGTTTACAACATTAAATGCTTACATGCCTACTACCAGGAATTCTAAATACCTGATGCAAAAACTATAATAACTAGATCAAAAAATTGTGATCAAAATCACAATTATTTTTGGATATTTCCATTCAAACAAACCAACAAAACTACAGAAAAATAGGCAAAATAAATATGGTTTCTTCACAGGATAAATACCTGAGTAGTAAACATTTTTTAAATGGAAAGGAACATTTAAACTCTGGGAAATGCTAAATGAAAACCACAATGACTAAGTGTTCTACATCCACAGTGTTGGCACAGATTGCAAAGTTGGGTAATATCAACGCTGGAAAGATTGTCCCATGGCAGGCATATTAATAGGCTGCCACTAAGATAATAGAAAAATCTCTAAGTTGAAAACACTCATATACCAAAACCCAGTGTGTCACTCACAACCATATAACCTGTTTGTACAAATGTAAAGCAAGAGACGTATAAAACCAAAGTGCAAGAACAACACAAACATACTCTGGAAGCAGTCCAAATTCTTTTGTCAGGGAAATAAATTAATGAGTAAATATATAAACTATATAGTCATATTTTGAAAGGCCATGCTGGAATAAGGAAGAACCAACTACCACCATACAACAGTCATACATAAATCACCCAAATGCACATCATGAGGGGAAAACAAGTTACAAAAGATATGTGCTATATATTTTCATTCATATGTCTAAAACATGCAAAATAAACAATAATTAGCTTATTGTCTTGTATTAAAATCATAAAGGAGAGCTGAGCTGCTGCCCACTCAGCCTGTGCTGGGCTGATGAGGGGTCCGGGAGGGGGTCAGGGCCGGGCTCCCCCTTGCCTCATGGTCAGACCCCCAGAGGCCCAAAAGCCTCATGCATCACAACCGCAGTCACTTTCAAGGTCAGGACTCCACAGCTCGGCAGAGTCACACCCAACAGAATAATTGAGTTCAAGCCCATGTATGCACGGCTGGGTGATCGAATCCACTAGGTTTCCTGGGGAGCTGAAGCTGGGGTACCCTCCCCAACTCAATGCCCTCCAGCAAGGCCTGGTGGGCCCACCCAGAACTGTGACCAGCTGGAACTGTACATGGGGTCCCAAGTACCCCCCTGTGGTGCACGGGCACAGAGTCCTTGCGTGCTATCTCAAAACCTAATATATTCATCTAACTGGTATCCCATCACATTTTCTAGAAATGAAATGTGTGGTCTGGGGGACCACCTCAGTAATTTCCTATACCGTGGACTCAAATGGCACAATGGAGATTTGAGGATCTCCACTGACTTTTATCTAACACCATGTTCATCGACCATATTTAGAGAATTGGCTCCAACAACCAATATAGAATGAATTATTCAGTGTATGAATAGGAAAAGCTCAAATAGACGTTGAGATAAATGTAAAATAAGTGTTGTCACTAGCTGTAGTGATGGTGTGTCTAGGATTGTCAGTAGAAAACCACTGATTTCTGGAAACCCAGAAAATGAATGCAAGAACAAAAACTGACCAGACTCCCACACATCTGCCTAGGAAAAAAAAGGCATGATCTTATCATTATTGTTCCCTTATATGAGCTGTAAGGATCAACATAATTGATGCTGGCTAAGTGAGCAGGCATCGGGAGGAGGATGGAGGGTGGGTGGGAAATGCAGGTCTCTGGTGGTGGTGGGGGCACACCGGGTGGTGGGATTGGTGCTGAATGATGAATCTTTCCAGCAACTGTATTGTGAAAAAGTTTGTACTTTGTAAATCATGGTGTTTAAAATAAATCATTAAAAAAATTATAAAGGAACACAAGGAATTGATAAATGCAAATTTCAATTCAGTGGGTACCTCTAGGCAGAGAAGTAAGGAAATAATATTTGAATATAGAAATATAAAAAGCATGTATTACTTATATTTTATACTATAGACATAAATTATATTATTGTGTCTGCTATCTAACAAAAAAGGCAATTTTATGCTGCATTTCTCTGCTTATAATAAATTAATTTATTGTGTGTTAATCGTCAGTCTTAAACCAACAACATTCACATGTTTCTGCCCTTGTAAAAACTATTAGAAGATATACTATACTTTATTGCTACTATAAAACAAACACACAAAGTTTAAAACATCTTGAGTCACTTTCTCAAAGTAAATAACTACTAGGTTGGGGGAGGGGGCTGGAGTGATAAAAGGTTTGCCCTGTATGACTGACATGGATTCAGCTCTGGCATGCCACATGGTCCTCTGAGGACTGACAGCAGTAATTCCTGAGTGTGGAGCCAGCAGTATCCCCTGAACATTGCTGGGGGTTGTAGCTAAACACATACCCTGTACAGAAGCACCACCCTATCTGTTTGGGATTAAGCACACACCCTGCCTTGATCCCTTGTTTTAATCCATTCTCTCACACTACCAGATTAGTCCCCACCCTCCTACCTGATTGGCTGACAGAGTTCTCACCCTACTGCCTGATTGGCTGACAGAATTGCCACCCTACTTTCCCCAACTTAGGTACCCTTTTCCACCTAACAGAGTAGAGCTATTCCTCTAAAGTGTTTAATGGGGATTTTATGTGGGTGCTCTACTTGACCTTTGTGGGTATTCTACTCACTCAAGATCTGACCTCACCAGCAACATCAGCATCTCTCACCAGCTACATCAACAGGGTTTGACTCAAAAAGGCAAAAATCAAATAAAAAATACTCTGTGAAATATGTTCACAATGCCAGCCCCTCCTTACCATGCAAATTTATTGGCTTTTTTAAAGTATATTACATACAATTTAGGTTAGTCTTAGACAAAATGAAAAGTTTCTTTGCAAGTGATTATTTTATTCCATATTTACGCATTTGACAAATAATTACTGCATAGTCATTTCCCTTGGAAGATTTCACAATCAAGAGGCTATCAGACATTTTCTTAGACTGCATGAAGATAAGGTTTGTATTTTAAGATTGTAAGGAGGAAAAAATAAAACCACAGGACAATCAAGAAACTAGCATTCAAGAGCTAATTCTGTCACTGACAGTTTGATACACTTGCCCAAAAGCAAATATTTAAAGGCAGGTATTGAAAGATAAGGAAGAATTCTCACAGTGAACCTTATAACAGAAAAGGCAATGCATGATCCAGAGTCATGCTAAGAGTGAATTCAAGACAGAAACAGGAGGGACCCAACTGCAGCATATTACAATATTTGTGGCATGAAAGCATAAGACACTAATTTTCTGATTGTTAAGAAATTTGGAAGAAAAGAAAACTATCTGAAATTCTTGACAAGTAGGAATATATGTATATATGTATATATATACATCGAAAATCAGATGGGCTGGACATGTAATGCGATTTGGAGACAACCGCTGGACTAGAGCCATTACTGACTGGATCCCAAAGGGATATCAAAAGATCACGTGGCCGCCCACCTACAAGATGGTCAGACTTCCTTGTAAAGACCCTGAAGGAACGGTTTGAGGCTCTTCATATTCCTGAATCAACCAGATGCCATTGGGCTACATTGGCACGTGATAGGTCCAATGGAAATGTTACTGGCGCCCGCTCGAGCAAATCGATGAATAACGGGATTCAAGTGATTCAAGTGAAGTATATATATGTATATATGTGTCACTTGTCTTCCCGTTGTTCATAGATTTGCTCAAGTGGGCACCAGTAACATCTCCATTCTTGGTAATGAGGTTCATTATTGTTACTGTTTTGGCATATCTAATACAACACAGGTAGCTTGCCAGGCTCTGCTGTATATGTTCATATATATATATATATATATATATAGAAAGAGAGAGAGAGAGACAGAGAGAGACAGAAAGACAGAGAGAGACAGAGAGACAGAGAGAGATACAGTCCCTGGCCAAGTCCAACATTGCTCCAAGGGTTCACTCACACGTGCGGGGAGGGGCCACGCTGGCAGGACTTGGAGCGGGATTTGGGCTCCTCCACCCATTCCCTCCACCTCCATGTCAGCTACCCTGAAAGGGAGACACGCCAGACCCACAGCTCCGTCAGCGTGTGACTGTGGAGCGTGACGGTCTTAGACAGTATTGATGTTGTGATCAGGTCCTTCCCAGGATTTTTCACCTTTATACACTGTATACAGTTCTAGGCAGGTTCTAGCTGTGACCTGTCATCCCAGTGAGCCTAGCAAGAAGCCAGAGAAACCCCCACATCATGAGGTCAGTCATTCTCAACATCCAGACTCCACAGTTCCTCAGAGCTCCACCCAAGAGAAAACCTGATACTTCCCCTTTGAGTTTCATTAGTAAATGCTCGAGATGAGAGCCTTCTCTGAGAATATACCACCTACACAGCAGAGCCTGGCAAGCTACCCGTGTTTTATTTGATATACCAAAAACCAGTAACAATTATAGATCTCATTCCCATGACCTGAAAGAGTGGTTTGAGGCTCTTCCTGTTCCTGGAGCAAGCAGATGCCCCTAGGGTACACTTTCTTGTAACAGGACGTATGGAGATGTTACTGGTGCCCAATCGAGCAAATCGATGAACAACGGGAAGACAAGTGATACATAGAAAGAGAGAGAGAGAGAGAGAGAGAGAGAGAGAGGACTTGGATGGACCCAGAGCAAGCTGTGAGTAAGCTACCCTGACTTTGACAAGGGAAAGCCTAAGCACCATATAAAGTAGAATAAATTAAGAACATGGTCATCAAACAGAATCTGTTATCACCCAAAAGTAAACAACTGATTAAGGACCTTGTTGGGCTTAGGAAAAAACCTAACTTGGCCTGAGGACTGTAGTCTGGGAAATATAGCAAAATGTCCCCAGATAAAGCCACTCTTTGCTTGAGGAGCTGGGTCCAGAGAGACCATTTTAAGCTTAATCCAGGGTGTAGATAAAACTCTATATCATTACTGGGTTTATGCAAAATGACTAGAAATATTAAGAAGTAAATTTAATATGGTTATTTAAATGGATTACCGGTAAAGGAAATAAGGAAGGGAAAGTCCTTAGATGGAGTCCAGCCCTTGGGAGTTCTCCCAGAAGGAATCTAAAGAGCTGTGGCCGCTAGGTAGAATTCCGCCCTTGGGCGTATCTCCTAGATAATTGTCCTCTGAAGGAACAGGCTTTACCTCTGTTCATTGTTTCCCACATTGATCTGCATTTGTACCCCCAACTCTTCATGATTTTACTATAACTAACTGGATTCACTTGAATTACCAATCTGTTGTCCTGTTCCTTCAGCTCCAAATTAACCTGGGGATCCCATGGAACTCAGACAGAATGAGCCTAGATGAGTTGGAAACCTCTCTCTATCCTTACTTGTCTTCTCTGTGTGTTAAGTGGAAGGGTAATACCTATTTCCTGGCATTCTAGGAAAAATCAACTGAGTCAAAGCAAGAAGTCCTTTCAGTATGGTATAAGACAGGCAGTGTGTGTTCAATGAGCCTTAGCTCTTTTCTCTTATTCAAGACTCTAACCAACACCAAACTGCATTTACACAAGAATTGACCAGCTGTTATTTTATTTCTTCCCTCTGAGTCCTGTTGCTCGCAGCAGAGTATACAGAGAGGAGATGGTCTAGATGTATTTGAAAAAATGCTGTGATTGAGAGCTGGCATCTGGACAGGCATGCTTGGCGATGTGTTCCCAGCTTCTTGACTTAAGAAAGCTGTCAATACAAATGGTGCTCTACCATATTCACCTGTGCTGCTTTCTCTGAGAGGAACTAGAACTGCATGAACCTAGTCCTCTGAAGAAAGGAAATTGTGTCAGGTTAAAAATAAGTCAGTGTGTGAGTGTACACTTGTGTATGCATGTGTAATTACTGTTCTTCCAAAATTAAAAACATGTGGCAGGGGTGAGAGAGGGTGGAGTAGACAATATAGCTAAAGTGGGGCAAAGACTTTACAGGTGGACGCTCCTGGTTCCATCTCCAGTGCAGTTTGGCTCTCCCCAACATACCAGGGGTTGTCCCAAAAACAACAAAAAAATTAAATCCAAAACTGGCATGACTAGGCCCGAGAGATAGTACAGCAGGTAAGATATTTGCCTTGCATGCAGTAAATCCAGGTTCAATCCCTAGCATCCCATATAGTCCCAGAGAACCGCCAGGAGTAATATCTGAGTGACGAACCACGAATAACCCCTGAGCACAATTAGGTGTGACTCAAAAAGCCAAAGAGTAAAAGACTTGACCCCCTTTCTCTGTTTAGTGAAAGGATGGCCCCTCACCCACAGAACACAAAGACAGGAACCAGAGGTAGCTGGTAAAATGCCAGAGGTAACTAATAAAATGATTGCTCAACCGATAATTGATAAAATGATGGCTTGATAAGAGCACAGCAGGAAGGGCCTTAAGCAAATAATTCCAGGGAGGGCTATAAGGCAAACATTCCCGAGAGGTTGCGTCTGATGTGCCCCTCTGTATTTGGTATGATACCTGACTGGGCCCATGCCGTGCCAAATATGGAAAGAAGTATTAGGCACACTCAGATTGGTGGGTGATGGTTACCTGGTGCAGAGTGATTGGCTGCCTGCGCCGAGACCTTGATGTAATATTTTAAACCTATTGGATTTAAAACCTATTGCGCGGGCTTTTCTGTAGCGCGGAATTATTCCTTAAAAGATCGTCCCTGGAAGGGCTCGGGGCTCTTAGCCACTGACCGCTGGGGTCACGCTATGAGCCCGAGTATAGTCGCTTATTAATAAAACCCTTGCTTTTGCATAGGACTTGGTCTCTCAGAGTTTTCCTTGGTAGGTGCGGCGTTCCTAGGCTCCCAGTTAGTCACCCCATTGGGTGGCCAACCCTTACATTAGAACCCTTTACTAACTACCCACATGATCCCACCCTGTGCCCTGTTTCCACTGTAGATATCATATAGCCTGTTAGAGATATCCTTAAAAATATCTTTACCTCCTTAATGCATTGAGTTCTGTCAAGCCATTTCAGGTTCCATTCACTTAACATATGTCTCTCCGTAAGCAACAAAGGAGATAGACGTGCTATGTGCTAAGTGAAATGTTTTTCTTCGGGGTGTGCTTAACCTAAACCAGAAATAATGACACTGGCTGTTCTGTCTCGTTGCTTCTCAGATGTCAAAAGCCATTATCTTCATTCTTGTAAGTTATCATAAATTCTATATTTGAAAGGGGGTGTGGCTAAAAAGTGCAAGAAATTGCCACTTACAAATTTTGCTTTGACATGCTCTCCCCAAAGAGAAAGGGTTTGTCTTTAAGACTAACACACACTGTGTGTATTAAAATTTGTCATAAGGCAAAAGCGAGGTGGTGTTGAGCAGAAGTGCCCTAATCTAGAAACAGTCCTCAGTGTTCTAAGCAAAACTAAGAGGGATGAGAGTTCCCAGGGTGACAAGGAAGCCACTGTCCTATAGGAAATGCTTTCCCCCTGCCATGTCCCAGTAGGATGGAGGGCGGCAGTGGAGATGGCTCTGAGAGGGAAAGGGAAAAAATGAACTGATAAAGCATCTGATGTGTTTAAACATGTCAAGAAGATATTGACATTTCTGGCAGGCAGTATGGGAATGAATCAGATTCACAGACGAGGATGCCAGCAACAACAAAGACAATTATTAACTGTCGAGCAAGACAAAGATGACACAAGCCGAGAAAGAGGGACAGGTGTTATTGGCTCAGTGATATGCCATATTTAAGAGAAAAAAAAAGTGATGTTGAAACTGGGCAATAATTTTAAACAAAATGTCTTAGTAACCAAATTAGGAAATTAGGGGCTGGAGGCGATAGTTCAGCAGGTAGGGCATTTGCCTTGCACATGGCTAACCCAGGTTTGATCCCCTGCATTTCATACAGTCCCCTGAGCACCGCCAGGAGTAATTCCTGAGTGCAGAGCCAGGAGTAACCCCTGAGCATTGATTACCAGGTGTGACCCAAAAAGCAAAAAAAAAAAAAAAAAAAGGAAAATAAGGAAGTAGAAAACCTTTGTAAGATAGTATAAACTGGCTGAAGGGGCCTGAGAGGTAGTACAGTGGTAGGGTGTTTATCTAGCATGCATCCAACCTGACCTAAGCTCAATTGATGGCACCCCATAAGTTCCTCCAGAGCATCTTGAGGAGCGGGTGTAGCCCAAAGTCAAAGCAAAACATAAAACACACACACAAACACACATCTTTTTTTTTTCCTTTTTGGGTCACACCCAATGATGCTCAGGGGTTACTCCTGGCTCTGTACTCAGGAGTTACTACTGGCGGTGTTCGGGGACCATATGGGATGCCGAGGATCGAACCAAAGTTGGTCACGTGCAAGGCAAATGCCCTACCCACTGTGCTATCGCTCCGGCCCTGCAAACACACATCTTAAGTAGGGGAAAGTCACTGTTGCATTTTTAATTAGGACACAAGAAACTATATGTATTTTCCATTTAGAAATATAAAAGCAGACCTGAGAGATAATTCAGAGTAAGCCTTCCTTTGCAGGTCGCCAGCCCAGCTTCCATCCCCAGAACCACATACGGTCCCCCCAGTCCCAACAGGAGTGATCCCTGAGCACAGAAAGAGGTAATTCCTGAGCAATGCTGGGGATTGCCACAAAAACAAAAAAAACGAGAAAAGCGAAACATAAAAGAAGTACCTAAAAAGATTAAAGTTGTTGATCGTGGAGAAAACATAAAGAGGAACAACACAAGTGACTAAATGTACCATAATTCTCAGAGCACTATTTGATTTCTTAACCTATGCATACGGTACATACGAAGACAAAAGAGAAAATTAAGTTAGAAAAGAAAAGAGAACCACCAGTGAAGAATACCTTCATCCATGACCCAAGCTAATGAGTACTGGGTTGCAATTAGTACTGACCTAACAACTCAAGGAGGGCTGTGAGAGTATGTCCACATGTTTTCCACTGTCCAGGCAATGTATTTCTAATATTTGGTGTTGGAGCTAATCAGGAAGCCCTGCCAAATGCAAAGCAGTCACACAACCAAGATACAACCAATTAAATATTAGGAATCATTATAAATGGATGGACATGGAGAGGATCATACTGAGTGAAATTAGCCAGAGGTAAAAGGACAGATACAGAATGACTGCATTAATTTGCAGGACATAAAAAAAAACAGTATGATACCAATATCCAAGGTCAAGCAAAACACAGATCAGGAGTTCTTCTTAGTGGGTAGAATCTACCTCAAGTGTGTGGGAGTAAGAGGTTAGGTAAGACGGAGAAAATAAAAGTGTACTAATAATTGTTGGAAATGATAATACCAACCTAGATCTGAGCACTGAATTTAGGAAAGGGATATATATAATAACCTCAAAATATATGTATTGCAAGCCACAATTTGTAAGAGAAGGATGAGAGAGAGAGAGAGAGAGAGAGAGAGGAGAAAAGAGGCAAAGCATCTGCCATAGACTGGTGGAAGGGGAGGGAACGATGGGACATTTGTGGTGGGAAATGGGCACTGGTGGAGGGATGGGTGCTGGAACACTGTATAACTGAAACCCAAACATGAACATCTTTGTAATTGTATATCTCATGGTGGTATAATAAATCAATTTTATTAATTAATTAATTAATAATTGGGAAACATTGTGCTAGGTATAAAAAAAGAGCAAAGAGAGATTCAATAGGTGAGAAGAGCCAAGGGGAAAACCAAAGACAGGACCCTACACATTCGATAATATAAAATAAGATCTTGATAAGTTGAATCCCAAAATGCTTAAATGTACAACCATCATAAAATTATACATGCATTACACAGTTTTGCTCAAACAAAGGTAAAAGAGGATAAAATATTTGCCATGCACATGCCAAGAAAAAAATTACATAGATTTAGCAATATGAATGCTAGGTCAAAATAACAAAGAAAATGCATCAGATGGGACACAGAGTAATAGTCTTCCAATTGTAAAAGATAGAGGTCACTAAAACAACATGATGAATTATCAACTTTTGTGTCTCTAAGAATAGTTTTGAAATATTCAAGAAAAGTTCTGCTATAAATACAAAGATCTATTGAAAACTCCACTAACTCGTGAGATACTCAGAAATTTGCAACAAAGAGAGAATTTGATTGGTATAGCTTCTAAGTTTATTATCTTACAGACACATGTTCTATTATATATATGTATATATACATATGTATACTTCAATTCACATATGAATCAAATACTGATATGTAACAGAATTGATATACAATATTATTTTGAAGTTCTTTGAAGTATCTCAAATAATAGATTTTATTGAAAATACATTCTCTTACAACTAAAAAAGGAGGAAAGGAAGCAGGAGAAAGAGGGAGGAAAGGTAGAGAAAAAAATATAAAATGGAGGAAGGAAGGAAGGAAGGAAGGAAGGAAGGAAGGAAGGAAGGAAGGAAGGAAGGAAGGAGGAGGGAGGGAGGGAGGAGAGAAGGAGGGAAGGAGGGAAGGAAGGAAGGAAGGAAGGAAGGAAGGAAGGAAGGAAGGAAGGAAGGAAGGAAGGAAGGAAGGAAGGAAGGAAGGAAGGAAGGAAGGAAGGAAGGGAGGAGGAAGGGAGGAAGTGAGGGAGGAAGGGAGGAAGTGAGGGAGGAAGGAAGGAATGGAGGGAGGGGAGGGGAGGTTCAATCTCTGGGACCATCTATGGTCCCTGGAGAATCTTCAGGAGTGAACTCTGAGCACAGAGCAGGGAATAAGTTTCACAGAGTATTCAAAATATTCCCTCTCTCGCACCTTTATAGATTCATTCATCTTCTATGGGCCTCACTTTCCTCATCTATAAATAAAATTGATAACAGTTCTCCTGAGTCTTCCTTCTTGGCCCAAATATGAAGAAAACTTACTGAATGTCTTGTAGGAGTCGGTGCTTTAACACAAACCTGCCATGTGGTGCTGTGTAAGTATCACTGTGCTAATAAACAGCCTTTCGGCACACTCTAGATTTTCAGGAGAGCGGTGGTTGGCTGCAGGTACTGATCTTCACTTCCTGACTCTTCAAGGTCAACAGTCCTGTTTCTCTTTTCAGAAGGAGTTGAGCACCCAGCTGCATTGGCATTATGGACCAGAGACCACCCAGACCCAGTGGGCATGTCTAGTGAATCATGACCATCAGCTCTGAGGCCCTATCATTCTTTCTCTTGGTGTCTTATACATATCCTCCTGTTAGAGCACTTGAGGCAAGCATGCATTTGCTCTTTTTCCTACAGAAATGCACTGCAAAAAACTGTACCCTAGATGCAAGTATAGTCTCTGTGATTCTTTTTCTTTTTCCTTTAAATAATAATAAGTTCAAAAGATACGGAATAAGTGTTCGAAAGAATGGAGAAAAGAAATCCTCATTGATTGGAGATTAAATCTGTAAATTAGTGTGACTACTACAGAAATCCCCAATATGGAGAGTCTCATATAATAAAATTAATTCTATAGGATCCAATTATCCTACTTCTGGATTTTTATACCAAAAATGCTAAAGCAATAATTCAAAGACATATACTCCTATGTATATTGCAGCATCCTTTATAATAGTCAAGAATTGAAAACAAGTTGAGTGCTATTAACTAACAACTGGGTAAAGAAGATGTGAGAGATATATATATACATATATACATATGCACAATATAATACTATTTAACTATAAGAAAGCATTACATCTTAGTATTTGGAAAAAATACTAGTAGATCTAGAGTGCATTGTTTAAAAAAAATAACCCAGAGAATGGGAAATACCATATGATTTCTGTGACATGTGTTACATAGAGAAAACAAATTGGTTTAACTAAATAAAACAAAAATAAACTTTTAGACAATAACACCAATGATCTTCACCAGAAGGAGAAGGGAAGTGGGGGTATGGGAAATAAAGGATCAGGCACACAGAAAAATGGGGTCTGGAACAGAAGTGGACTTGGAATTTCAATGGCAAATCGGTGTACTATGTAGTATGTTGGTTCTCAGTGACATACACCTGACAATGCTATCATGCAATGTGACTTCAATGATCACTATCACTATCCTCCCGTTAATCATCTATTTGCTAGAGCAGGCACCAGTAATATCTCCATATGTCCTGTCTCATGCTAGTAGAGCCCAAGGGCATCTGCTTGCTCCAGGAACATAAAGAGCCTCAAACCATTATATTAGGTCATGGGAATGAACTAATATAATTGTTACTGATATTTGGCATATCAAATACAACAAGGGCAGCTTGCCAGTCTTGCCGTGCAGGTGGCATACCCTTGTAGTCACCTCTAAATATAGCATTTATAGATGAACCGCATGGCTGAAGCGGCCACGCGAGACGGGCTGTGATAAGAAGTCGCTGGGTGGAGTTCTCACTAGAGGAAGTCTGGATGTGGAAAAAATCCAATGATCAATACAAATACATTTATATAACTGAGTTTGTTACACAATTGCAGGGCAAGGGTGGAACATTAGGGTCCAACATATAAATCATTTGCCCTAAATGCAAAAGCGTCCAACATATAAATCATTTGCCCTAAACTTTTTATTCACAGGGTGGGGCTGAAGGGAGAGCAAAGGGGCTACATGGGTAAAGATGGGGGCTACTCCCAGCTCCTGGCACTGGGTCACTGAATCTGGACCTTCTACATGCAGTGCATGTGCTCCAGGCTGTTTCCCATCTCTCAGTCTCTCTTGCCTTAAACTTGAAGGCCTAGAGAAACACCATTTGCAACCCTTAAGTCCTCTTATTCCTTCTTCCTCTGCAACATGAAAATTACAAAGATCACCAAGCTCAGTAACTTCCTAGTACTATGATAAAATGCCCCCAAGATACCTCAACTCCCAGGAATTTTCCTGTCCTGATTACAGAAGCAAATCAACAGAAGAATTTTATAAACACTAATTTGATTTGCATGATTTTCTTATCAATCACCAATCAGATTTTCATTGTACAACACAACTAAGCAAAAATGGAGGAAAGTGGCTCCTTAAATCTGTTCTATGAATTGGCCGCCTAAAAATTGATTGTCAGTTAAATATGAATGTCTCCATTTGAATAATTCCAATGTGCTAAATATTTTTCTAGGCTAGCTGTATAACTGGCCTCTGTGAAAATGGCCTTTTTGCCTAAAATCCCAGACAAGAATCAGAGCCAGCTTAATCCTTTGTTGATCGAGTCAAACAATATTTACAGATCACACAATGCTGCAGATAAAGGATTTTAATCAGAGCTCCTATTTTCCAAGACAAGTGGGAAGGGTTGCCATTAGAAGGGCCTGGTGTCACTTCACTGACCAAGGTGTCAATCCAGATATTAGCACAAAAAGAATTCTAGATTCTGCTATTGAATGAAGATCTTGACAACCTGTGTACTCAGGAATGAAGGTACTTTTGTTTTCTGCTAACTCCCAAATACTAATTCACTTTGGACAACTCAACATCCTTGAGTCTCTACCCTCCTCCTTAAAAAAGGACCAATTACATAAGAAGTAAGTAAAATGTCCAAAACAGTGGGAAATAATCATTGTTTTAAAGGGTATTTGGGAGTGTTATTTTGTTATTCTCATCACTCCTGCAATAGCAAGCCTCTTCTCTAGGTGATATTTATGTTTTCCAATAGTTCATTAGACCTCAAATGGTATATTTAGTTCTGTGCAAAATGCCCAAAGGCATTGAATGACAGGCTTTGTTAAAAGGCATTTCTACTGCAGTTTTCATCTTTGAGAAAAATGCTGCTCGGGACCAATGTATCATAGACATTAAAAGCCCAGCTTGAGGTATTACTGAGTCATAGTCCATTGCCTAAGAAGAGCAGAACCGTTCATCCCCATGGACAGGCCTACACTTGGTACTGATGGGTCTGACTAAACTTATGTGTGATCTAAGTTCTGCTGTACTTGAAATGGTTAATTAGAAGAGGTAGGGAATCTGAAATGTCACAGCGAGTTCCTCTTGGCCCACTGTCACGTTTCATGAATTCTTAGCTGAACCCATTTGGATTAAGCAGTGACCCAATCCAAACAAATTGCTTCTGCCTCTTATCTTCTAACACCTATTTACGTCCCGTGCATCTGCATTGCTGGCTCAGTGAGATCCATTAAGTCCTTGGGCAGCGATTATGACTAATTTTCTTTATTATTATTTCTTTGAGGCTCAAATATCTCACAATAAAGTGAGAGAAAACTACTGCGTGGGCAGTGAATAAACCAGGTTTTTGAAAAAGAAAAGGAGGAAAAGCAGCCTGAGCAAGGCAATTTTAGTCTAGGGAATTCTCAAAGCCCCAGGTGAGAGACAATCATTTCTTGTTGGTTTTAGGTAAAGATATAATTTACCTTTATTTGTGGATACAAAACTCTAAGAAAACATTACTAACCAGCAATGCCTTAGAAATATTTATGAGATTGAAATAGTTACTTGGAGACAGACATTTCATTTCAATGTCAGAGGTCAAGCACACTGGCTAACACCCCAGATAATATTGATGTAGCTTCAAATTTTAAAATAATGTTTAAACCATTTATTTATTCATTCATATATAGAACACCCATCCTGAAGTATCTGGGACACAGAACAAGGTTTACATAAATCTGACTGTTTTTTCCTCTGGGCCATTTGGCTCAGTCTGGTAGACCATAAATATTCAAAATACTTTACAATGACAAAGCATCTTTTATGCAAACATCTCTAAGCACATTATTCACCAATATTACAATCTCCTTTTTAACCTCCTGGTAAAGTCACAGAAACTAATTGACTTTCTTCAAGGTCCCACCGCAAATTGTTTATTTTGTAGATTAGAGTACAGGTGCCCTGATCCTAGCTATAAGTAAAGAGAGAAAAAACAAACAAACACATTTTTTAGGTACTTAAGCTGATGACCTACACTAAATATTTCTAAATTGAATCTATTAGGCAAAACGTCTTCCTTAAAGATGTTAAATGTGGTGATGCATCCAATTGAATTTTTATAACTTTTGTTCAATTTTCCCAGGGCCAGTTACCATTTTCAGAGCCCCAAGAATGACCTATTTTAATTGAATCCTGTTACAAACACTTAAACTTTCACTCTCTAATCAAATCAGGTTTCTAAATAGAAATTAAAGTTGGAGCAGAAAAATAAAACTTTTCATGAAGAAGTTCAGTTGAGTACAGCTCTACCAACATATTCAAGCAATAAGGAAAAACTAGAGATTGCCGTGAGATGAGCAAATCTCAAACAACGCATGGTCCCACAAAAGAAAATATTTTAAGTATATGTTTTAGCTCTTATTTCAGTAGCTTAATGCAATGTAGGTTAAACATCAAAAACTGAAGAAATATCAAAAACAGAGAAGATTTTGTACCCATTCTGATGGTTGTAAGAATACACATGCATATCCTGTCTCAAGGAGTGTATCAGAACAAGGGTCCAGCTACTGAGCTCTGAACTCCATCATTGCTGGAAGTTGCACTTAGACCACAGTTTTGCAGGCTGACCCTAGCAAATGCTGCGTGGACCAAGGCTACACTGTCAGTCCCTGAAAGATGTAAAACTCTTCTTTCAGGCCACTGTGGATCAAGGGCACCTAAGGACTTTTGTTGTATATTCCTTTCAGCAGCACTGCAGTCTACCTGAGCTACTCAAACTTCCTTTCTTCCTATTCCCTTTTACCACTCTCCATACCCAACTTCTCCTGCCTTCCTCTCCATTTACTGTCACAGTCTCAGATATTTAATTTAATACTGACATCTGCTTCTCAGAGGAGCAAGATACACACAACCTGATAGTGATGAAAATGATGTGAAGAGTATGGGTGATAATAAAGATGATAGTGGTGGTTATGGCAGACAAGATCATGACACTGTTGGTGATAATAAAAATAATTTGGCAGTTACAATAGATATTATGGTGATGTTGATTATAACAGAGATGGCTAGTAGTAGTTATGGTTATTACAGTAAAGATCATGATGGTGATGGAGATAATAGAGATGTCGGTGGTGTTTATGGTGATGATGGTGGACAGGTAACGGAGATAATAGAGATGATGGTGATGGTTATGGTAGGGCAGTGGAGATCATGATGGTGATAATAGACGATGGTGGTGAAAACAAAGACTATAATGTCAACAGTAATAAGGATGGTAATGATGACAGTGAAGATAATAATAATAATTAACTTTCACTAAGTTCTTTTTAAAAGTCCAAATCCTGTACTAGATGCTAAATAACAAAAGTTTTGTGCAACTATGCCCTTATGTCTCCCCTATCTCTGAAAGAAAAATTAGAAGGACACTGGGGTTATGAAAAACTGAAACAAATGGCTTTGAAGCCTGTTTTGGATAGTGTGGGAGCCTCTCCCTTGGGAAAGCTTGTTTCAGTTCCATTTCTTTGACTCTGATTAGGACACAACAGAACCTTCAGAACACTTTTGTACTAATAACCCCAGACACCTGACTGGACTCCATTGGTTGGTGGAAACAACACAGTGGACTCCTCATCAACCTCCAGTCATCTTTTCCCTTGTTGCCATACTAAAAACCACACCCCAAGAACATTGCTCTGTAATTGTGTGCCCATTTTATGTTCCTCAACTGTGAACTCGTACCTATCCATGAATAGGAATATGTTTGAGTTTGCTAAAAAAAAAATAATGGAATGTGTAAATAGTTATGTCGCCATAGCTATGCTGGACATAGAACCAGCCCTCCAATCATTTCTTTTTTTTTTTAATTGAGTCACCATGAGATACAGTTACAAAGCTGTTCATGATTGGGTTTCAGTAACACAGTATTCCAACACCCATCCCTTCACCAGTGCACATTTCCCAATTTCTCACCCCCAACTCTCTCTCTCTTTTCTCTCTCTTTCTCTCTCTCTCTCCAATATGGTTTGCAATACAGATACTAAGATGTTATCATGTTTGTTCCTCTACCTACATTCAGACTCAGTTCTTAGCCAAAGTGATAATTTCCAGCTCTATCCCAACTGCCTTTTGTCCAAGCACTTGAAGCAGGCTTCCAACCACGGACCCCACACACACCCAGCAGGCTTCCAACCATGTACCGCTCACACACCAATCATTTTCTTTGAAACTTAATATCCAACATCCTTGGCGAACACCTCTTCTAATTTCAGTTGCTTTCACTTCAATAAAGTACCTCTTTTATAGTCAGCTGTTCCTCTGAATTTTGGAAGACATATGCTAAAAGAGAGCATGAATTATTTCACGAACTATATCTGATATTCCCCAAAAAGGTAGATACTGTTCACCTGATTAAAGTGTTAAAAGAGAGTAACAGAAATAAGACAACATTGCTCGAATTCTAAAAATAACGTATGCCAGTAGGGAAAAGCGACACTGTGCCAGAAACTACCCCATTATGTTTAGTTCTCTATACTTATATTTTACTGTAAAATTTTGCAGTCTCTTCTCTGTGCAGTTATTATAAAGTTATAATTACATTTGAAATAGTAACTGCAATAAGTTTTTGGTAATAAGTTGAATTTTTAAACTTTTTTAAATTCTTTAAAATTTATATAACTATTCACTTTTCTTTTCTTATATAGGTCTATGCAATTAGTTGATTTTTTAAACAAATCACTTTCTAGATCTGTTTATGAAGAGTCACTATAGCAGCTCTGTATAGCTGGGGGAATCTTCCAAGCCATTAAAATAACAAAGGTCAAGCAAATGAGCCAAGGCTGAGTAACTTAATCAGGATCATTAAAACATCCAAAATAACAATACTTGTTTTCCAATTTTAGCATTTATGGACACTATTAAATAGACCACTTAATAACAAACTAATGGGCTTTTGCTACACAAAACAGTTGATGCAATGAAATGCACTTGAAAAAGATCCACATTCCTTATGAATCTTTTTTTTTAAACAACACCAGCTCACACATTACAGCTGTCTTCTCTCTCTTTTTTTTTTTTTTTTTTTTTGCTTTTTGGGTCACACCCGGCAATACTCAGGGGTTTCTCCTGGCTCTGCACTCAGGAATTACTCCTGGCGGTGCTCGGGGGCCCATATGGGATCCGGGATCGAACCCGGGCCAACATGGGCCGGCCGCGCAAGGCAAACGCCCTACCTGCTGGGCTATCGCTCTTCATTGATCAAGTGATCAAGTGAAGAGTCATGCCATGCTGCCACCAAGAAGACATCTGTGGTGGCTGGAGCAATAGCCCAGCAGGTAGGGCATTTGCCTTGCATGCGGCCAGCCCATGTTGGCCCGGTTCGATCCCCGGCATCCCATATGGTCCCCCCGAGCACCGCCAGGAATAATTCCTGAGTGCAGAGCTCTTCATACATGTGATATAAAAATTTGAAGTTCCTTTGGCTCCTGATCTGACTTTCCTCAGTGTCTCCCAGAAACCATGGTTTACTTGACATTCCTGGCAAATTTCTGCTGCTGCTCTCAAAACCATTCCCAGAATACTGTTGTAGAGACTGCAAATAGTTTCTGCTGTATGTCTATTGGCAAAATAAGCTAATATTCTATTCACAGTGACTCAAAATAAAGGCACCCAAGAAGAACACAGCCAACTTGCAACAATGATACTAAGACCAGTACCAAGGGACTGGAGTGGTAGTACAGCAGGTAGGGTGTTTCGTTTGCACATGACTGAACACAGTTCAATGCCTTGGCATCCCATATGTTCCAATGAGCACCACAAGGAGAAACTCCTGAGTGCAGAGCCAGGAGTAACCCCTAAGTATCTCCAGGTGTGTCCCCCTAACCCCCAAAATTAAAATCATTACCAAAGCAAATTCTCCCAAATAGGCTGCCCCTACCCAAATCTCTCTTCCATGAAAGGATGGCTATATTTCACTATCATATCACATCACAAAATGTGCACTTTTGCTGTAATTTTATGGATCTGAGAGTAACTGCAACACACTGTATGTGACAGCTGCCTCAGATCTGTAGAAGTTGGAAGGATCCACATTCTAACTTTCTCCAAGTCAGTGCAAACTTTAGCTATGACTTTAAGGAGCATGAAACTAGATCTTTAATAGTCTTCTTAGCCTCTAGAAATCTACCATCTGCAGCTGCCTACTGTTATAACAGAGGACGTTCACAGTAGAGCTATGCACCCCTCATTTTGGCAATGATGGCATGTTGCTTTCTGTTGCTGTTTCTTTTTGGGCCTTAGCACATCATATTTGCCTTTCATCACTGTTGTGGCACAACAACCATCTCTCCCACCACTGTAAACCAAAAGTATTAGGGGCCAAGCCATAGTGCAGCAGATAGAGTGTTTGCCTTGCATGCAGACAACCCGGGTTCAATTCCCAGTATAATATATAGTCCCCGGTGCACCACCAGGAGTAATTTTCAGGTAAAAATTACTGGTAAAAAAATTACAGGTAAAAAAACAAACCCCTGAGCATTTTCAGGTATAATGCAATAATAAATAAATAGATAGATGATAGAAATAAAGGAAGAAAAGACAGACAGACATAAAGACAGATAGACGGGATAGATAGATAGATAGATAGATAGATAGATAGATAGATAGATAGATAGATAGATAGATAGATAGATAGATAGATAGATAGATAGATAGATAGATAGATAGATAGATAGATAGATAGATAGATAGATAGATAGATAGATAGATAGATAGATAGGAGATAGGGGAGATAGGGAGATAGAGAGATAGAGAGATAGAGAGATAGAGAGATAGAGAGATAGAGAGATAGAGAGAGAGAGAGATAGAGAGATAGAGAGATAGAGAGATAGAGAGATAGAGAGATAGATAGATAGATAGATAGATAGATAGATAGATAGATAGATAGATAGATAGATAGATAGATAGATAGATAGATAGATAGATAGATAGATAGATAGATAGAGAGAGAGAGAGATAGAGAGATAGGTAGATGAGTAGGTAGGTGGTGGTAGGTAGGTAGGTAGGTGGTAGGTAGGTAGGTAGGTGGTAGGTAGGTAGGTAGGTAGATAGATAGATAGATAGATAGATAGATAGATAGATAGATAGATAGATAGATAGATAGATAGATAGATAGATAGATAGATAGATAGATAGATAGATAGATAGATAGATAGATAGATAGATAGATAGATAGATAGATAGATAGATAGATAGATAGATAGATAGATTAATAAATAAAGGTTCAATAGTGACTTTTCAGTCTCTATAAAATAAGGGAAAATGTGCTCACATGCGGCTGGGGAAGCTGGAACTCGGCTCTCCCCAGGCTTAGCTGACCATGGGGCTCCCAGGAGGACAGATGGGTTTTGGGAGTGGACTCATCACCTCTTGGGGGTCCCGGAAGCAGCCGGATGAGACTCACCCACCACACTAACTACCACCTTCGCTGTCCAGACATTTGCAACATAATCTGCCCACCCGGGAGGGATGCTACCTCAAGACCAGATTAACCGAGCAAAACGAGTTCGAGCTCAGGTAGGCAGCTCCCAGAAGTGGGAATCACCGGAATTCATCAGATGGAGCCGAGGCTGGCCCTTCCCCCTCCATTTTTGTCCAAGCCTGGTGGCCCTGCCCAGGAGCTGCCCTGGGACAACCAGCCATAACATGCAGTCTCAAACTCAAAAAGGCTGGGGAAGCTGGAACTTGGCTCTGTCCAGGCTTAGCTGACCATGGGGCTCCCAGGAGGACAGATGGGTTTTGGGAGTGGGCCAATCACTTCTGGGGATCCCGGAAGCAGCCAGATGAGACTCGCCTACCACACTAGCTACCACCTTCGCTGTCCAGACGCTGACCATGAGGCCCCTAAGTTGTGCAGCTGCTTGCGGCCATATGGTCCATCAAACTAGTGGAAACAGTTATGTCCTTTAATGTACTGCATTCTACGATGTGTAGGAAAGTTAGGCGGGAGGGAGAGATAGAGAGGAGAGAAAAAGACATACAGAACCCGCCAAGTAGTTGAGGTGTGGGAGGGGGGAGGGAGGGGGAGATGGGTTCGGATGGAGGGATGGGTGTTGGAACACTGTGGAACCATAACTCTACATGAGCATCTTGCAATTGTATGTCTAGAAGTGGTGTAATAAAATTTGAAAAAAAAAAAAAATAAGGGAAAATGCAGTTTTAAATACTACATACCCCAGTGAAGATTCTAGAGTTCCCAGGTGGGAAAGAAGCAAGAAAGAAGAAATTGTTGAGTAGATAGACACCAGTTCCTACATTCTTCCTTTGACCAGAGAGACTCCATTCTATAAACTTGGAGTTCTGAGCTGAATCATAGTTGAAAACACAATTCTGCTGCATTAGAAAATATATTAAAAACCCACTAGACAAGATTTCTGAAATTCTTTCTTTGCTTTCTAAGATTGGGAAATACTGATGGTTCTCTGTGGATGTCCTTCTGAACCTTTCAAATTTTTCTAGGACATTAAATCCCCCTTTGCACCCTTCCTGTCCTTGTTTCTCTTTTTGTTTCACTATAATCTGTTTTAAACATTGTCCTTGGTTAGGGCTGCAGATGAGTTCGGTGAATCCCACCTGAAATGAAGAGATGAATTTGCAGTTGTCTCCCAGACAGTGCCACTCAAATACCCTCAGGGAATCTCAAACCTAACCTGCGCCTGTTATATTTCTGCTGCACCACCTCCAAGCCTGCTCCTCTCCAAAGTATTTCATTTCTATTTTTAGCAGCATCAACCTCGCCGTCACCAAGGCTAAAATCATAGGAGTCACCTTCGCCTGCTTCTGATTTCTTCATGCCGACACTGTATTCCTGGATGATGAGGACTCATAGTCTCATGAATCCTTTTGGGGCATTTCTTTAGTGATGTTTCTTTACATTTTTACTTCCATTTTGTTCCTTCTACCCAATTGCAGGTCTTCATCCTCTCTTGGTTTATCTTTTCCAAGAACCTAACAACTTCTCTAGCCTTCATAAGTGTCCTTACACTTCCTCTCCCATTCTGCCATCAATACACAAACTTAATCATATTTCCCATACTGCTTCCTCTTCTTAATAAAATGTTATGGCTTCCAGGAATCTAGTGACCATGAACCTAATACTGATTTCTTAGTTTCTTGCCTTCTGTAATAGGCCAGGTGTGGGCCTATTTTACTTCCTGGTTTCATACCTTACCATCACCTGACCAAAAATGATCCAATTACAACACAATTCTTGAAAGTATATGTAAAAAATAAAATTTTTGATTCCCATCAGTTAATACTACTGTTCTATACCCGAATATGATGCTCCTAAATCCACATTTGAGCAAGACTCCCAGATAATTCCAATTTGTCCTAAGTATTGGGATTCTTAAACATGTGCCTACCTTATGTGATAGAATTATACCACTCCTTAAATATAATGTATTCATATTTTGTTTTTAATGTGCATTCCTTACAGTCCTGTGAAGAAACAATATAAAACAAAACTAAGAAACTTCTACTTAAACACTAAATTTAAGTTCCTATTAAATTCTATCTCCCACATACATATAATCCGTATATTCCTACACTACCCTGCAGTCCAACACAATTTGTTACAATTTTCATTGTAACATATAATATCATATAATATCACAATTCTCATTCTTTCTCTTTCTCAGTAAATCCAATTATTTATCTTTTATACTTTTAGTCAATAATACATAAAAATTGGGAAGAACTACATATTCAAATGAATACTCACTTTTATTTCTTTTTTATCTTTAAAAATTTATTAATGTCAAACCTGAGAACTTAGGTCTCTGAACACAACATGGAGATATATCTTTTCTTAGTATTCTTGCATAAATTATCTCCAGCTAAGAGAAAGACCATCTTCCAACAGAAAGACAACCAATGCTACATCTTTTTATTATAGTTGTGCACAAACTTTCTTGGAAATCCATAGCACACTTTTGGAAACTGTATAATATGTGCTGAGAATCACTAAATTCTTCCCTCATCAAGTCATTCAGGCAACAAGGATATATTATGTGTCTATGTAGGCCAAGTTCTTGGTATTATAAGCAGATACTGCACTACTGATTTTACCACCCTTATTCTCATATCTTGCTTTGTACCATGAACATTGTAGGCAATGTTGAAAACCCCCTAAAACTCAATATATTTCATGCTGGGAAGGAACATTGGTCTCCCACTCAGAAGGGCTGATATGTATTCCTAACCCAGACCTGCATCCAGACCTGGAAAATTTATATGTTCGATGAAGTAATGAACCATCAAGAGAAAATGTTGTTCTTTCAAAGATCCCCAAGTATGCATCTGTATGATGGACTACAATGACTGCAAAGGATGATTATTGTCTTTAGAGCAAATAACACACTTCTCTCCCCAAGTCTCAAAGCCTGTATTTAAATGATTATTCATGGGTGTTGTGGGAGACTTTAAGTCTGAGCTTGGCAATTCCCCACATAAAATGGGGCAATGTTTCAAAAACCATGCTTCTGAGTCACCTGCCCAGAAACTCACCATTGCCTCTTATATTATGCTCTAAATTCCCAGGCCGAATACCTGAAGGGTATTCAGTGACATCTATCCCTACTTATATCATTGTTCTTTTGAAGAAAAGTGTCCTCTAAATTCCCAGTCAAGTACATTTCTCCCTCTACTTAGGGACACATGAGGAAAGAAGAGAGAGAAGAGAAAAAAGAGAAAAAAAGAAGAGAGGCTGAAAGTGAGAAGTGGATGAGATCATGAGTTCCTAGGAACTATAGTCCTGCTCATCTTAGACACACATTCAAGACATGGGCTTCTCTACATCATGATTGTTCATTACGAGCAACAGAAACAGTTTTCAGAATTTGAAGTGGCTCCCACCCACTCGTCACTGCATAGTTGAAATAAAAATATGGTTATAAGAAGATTTAATACTGAATCAGAAACTGCCCAGTTTCAGGCCTGTGTTTTCTCTGTTATCCTCTGTTAAGTGAAAATTATATTAAATATACATTTTCTATAGGTCTTAAATGTATGCATCATAGAAAATAGTTTCTTCATTAAATCAACTTAAAGAAAAAATTATTTTAAATTCAAAATAGGCCCTTGGGGATTAAAAATAAAGAGAAAAATTAGCTTGGCTTTTTTTCTATTATTAAAATGTAAAGGATTTTTAAAATCTCATTTATTTTGTCAATTGGTTATGCTTAACATACTTTGGCCCAGTCCATTCTCAATTATCCATGCTAAGGAAGGAGGATCAGTGGCCTGGATAATCTAAAACAGCAGACAATTTGAAAAGCCCTTGTATTTGGCCCAGACATACTTTACAATCAAATTCTGATTTTTCACACTAATGAAAGGAAAATTAAGCACCTTGAGAAAGATTCCAAGCAAAGTACAGATATACTCAGTTGGGTTAAGGCATCCCAAGGTAGAGATTCATGATTCATAATGATGGGAAAACAATAACGTCCAGCTGCTGTAATTGTAACTACCCAAACTATCCAAAACACCAGAACACAACTAGAATATACTACAATACAAACAACTCTGGCTCCTGTCATCCTTAGAAGCAAGAATTTAAATACAAATATCCCACCTGGAGGGTGGGAAACCTTACAGTTTCTATTGTTCCAGATATTCAAAATAAAAACAGCAACCCACTTTTAGGTGTTCTTTTTGTCCCAGGTCATCCTTGCTACCTTACTATGACTACCAAGCTTCTAAAAGTGTAACATAATAAGCACAGAGAGGGAGTTAGAAGCGTCAACTTGAAAGCGAGGAGACCTTGATCTTGGTCTCTGCTTGTGCCAACAGTATGTGTCCAAGCAGAGGAAAGTTTATGCAACTACAGGGTATGGCCCATCTAAAAATGTGCAAGTGCTTCATTTAGGTTCATGTATAAGAAGCAAATAAAGAAGAGACAAGACATGAAACTGGGAAGGTTGTTAGAGGTAAAATTGCCCTAAGTTGTGCTATTCAAGAAAGTACAGAAAGGATGCTGTGGGTGGTTAAAAAAAAACATAAGATTTTTATAATAATTATTAAAATGCATGTTTCCAAGCATTTGCTGTTTGTAAACATATTGAATAACTATAACATCTCCAGATAGTCTCCACTCTGGTTGCCAATTTACAAATGAGGAAACAGGCATCCAAGACTTCTATCTCTCCGAAGACCACATGAATGTAATAGAATCAGGTTGCAGACCCAATATGTTTGACTTTATAGGTCATACTATCTCTCAAGACATAGAAGGACATGAGTCTTGGAGATAGTTTAGGAGTTTAGGCACTTGCCTACTATGCATAAAGCCCTGAGTTTAATTTCTGCCACTGAAATTAATGGAAGAAATGGAAGGATATGGAAAGACTTTTAAAGACCATGGCTCCAGCAATAATACTCTAGAGAAGATGGAGAGCAGGTTACTAAAGGAAGGGGATTTTAGGATCATATGAGACAGTGAGCTCCAGAACTACAGGAATGTAGGCGGTAATGGAGAAGAGGGCTATAGCCTCTGGAAGGGATAAAACAAATAACTGGTTACCTAAAGAAAAGAGACAGAAAATGGTCCAGATAGGTAGCACATTTCTTATTTGATACTATGTTTTGGCCAATAATTAATTTAGTAGACTAACCTTGTGTATCACTGGGTGTGCCTGAAAAGCTGCCCCTTACCAAATGAGCAAAAGCAGAAAGGATACAGCATTATCTCCTTTTTTTTCTCTGTGTGTACTCACTACACACAAATAAGCAAATGTCTTAACTAATATATTTAGTGATGAAAAAAAGTCATTCATGTACAAATATGTAGGTCAATATAAAAAAACTATATTCCAAAACACTTTTTTGAAATGTATTGAATTTTCTCTTGCTTTTCAATGTTAAATATATATATGTGTATGTATATATACATATATATATATATAATATATTATTAAAATACTCACATTTAGCTTTCCATGTGAAAGAGAGACAGCTCAGAGAAAAGGAACAGGAAGAAAAGATGAAGATCTTTTATGGCTTTCCCTGGATATTTGTGAACATCATAAAGAAATAAAAGCTCTTTAAAGAACATGCTTATTAGTGTGTCAAAAATAAAATATAAGTGTGCATAAATGGCTGTGCACATATAGAACAAGAACAAAAGTACAGATTCAAAGTGAGAAATAACTCCTTTAGCCCTTTTTCAGGGCAGGAAAGGGGGATTTGTATACTTTTATTTACTTTTTGTACATTTTTAATATTTTGCAATTATTTCTATCACCTCCATTATACAAAGGTAATATCATCATCATATAACTGTTTCTACACATGTGTGCTAAGCATCATTCTGAGATTTTGCTGACACAAAATAATGCAAAAAATAGGGAGTCCCTTACTGATAATTAATGCCATGTTCCATTGGCCAATAGCAATCACTTGATCACTTGATCACTTGAATCCCGTTATTCATCGATTTGCTCGAGCGGGCGCCAGTAACATTTCCATTGGACCCTATCACGTGCCAATGTAGCCCAATGGCATCTGGTTGATTCAGGAATATGAAGAGCCTCAAACCGTTCCTTCAGGGTCTTTACAAGGAAGTCTGACCATCTTGTAGGTGGGCGGCCACATGATCTTTTGACATCCCGTGGGATCCAGTCGGTAATGGCTCTAGTCCAGCGGTTGTCTCCAAATCGCATTACATGGCCAGCCCATCTGATTTTCGATGCCTTGGCAAACGAGACAGCATCCCTGATTCTGGAATAGCGACGGAGGTCAGAACTCCGGATTCCTTCTCTCACTTGAGTGAGGCGTGATATTCCAAGCATAGCTCTTTCGATGCCTCTCTGGGAGACCCGAATAGCATTCTCATCCTGCTTTCGTAGGGGCCCAGGTCTCTGAGGCGTATGTTAATGCAGGGAGAACGGTGGAGTCAAAGAGATGTGCCCGGAGCCGGAGGTTCTTTGTCCTATTAGCTATTTCTTCGATGCCTTTGAAGGCATTCCATGCCGCTCTCTTCCTCCTGCGCAGCTCAGGTTTTAGGTCATTCATCATGTTGATTTCTCGACCTAGGTACACATAACTGCTGCATTCAGAGATGTTTGTTCCATTGAGAGTGAATGGGGCCTCTGGAACTAGTTCATTCTTCATGAACATAGTTTTCTTTAGATTCAGCTGTAGACCTATCTTTCCACATTCTCGGTCAAAGTCAGCCAGCATTTGTGCCGCTTGGCTAATGTTTGGTGTTATTAGAACGATGTCATCAGCGAAGCGGAGGTGGTGGTGTTGCTGACCATCTATCTTCACTCCCATTCCTTCCCATTCTAATTGTCCCATGATGTTCTCCAGGGTGGCGCTGAAGAATTTTGGTGAAATGGTATCACCCTGTCGAACCCCTCTTTTCACATTAATGATCACTTCTTTGTAGAATGGTGAGATCCTGGTGGTGAATCCGAAATACAGCTCACGAAGGATCTTGATGTATTGGGTTTGAACACCCTGTTTGGTTAGGGCTTCGATGACTGCTTAAGTTTCCACAGAATCAAAGGCTTTCTGTAAATCAATGAACGTGAGACAGAGCGGCATCTTGTACTCCCCTACAAACCTCAATGAGCTTGGTTACCGTGTGGATATGGTCGATTGTGCTGAATCCTTTCCGGAATCCTGCCTACTCTCATGGTTGTCCTTCATCTAGTGTTCTGCTAATCCTGTTCAGGATGACTCGTGTAAACAGCTTGTAGATGACAGACAACAGGCAGATGGGGCGATAATTGCCGATGTCGAGAATGTCTCCCTTCTTGAACAGTAGAACTGTCCTGCTGGTTTTCCATTGGGAGGGCACCTTGCATTCAGACAGGTAGCATGTGAAGAGCCGAGCTAGTGTATTGATGAGTACCGATGGCAGATTCTTCAGGTGTTCGGGTCTGACTTTTGTCTGGGTCTGGTGCTGTTCCCTTCTTTACTGATGAGATGGCATGTCAGATTTCAGAAGGGAGAACTTTGGGAATGACATATCCATCCTGTGGAATTTGGTATATGGGCAGGTGGATGTGGCTATCAAAGAGATTTGAGTAGAAGTCCTGGATAATCTTCTCCATTGCCTTTCTGGAAGATGTGATAGATCCATCAGGGCGTCAGAGGGCAGTCATCTTGGTCTTATAGTTGGCAAAGGACAGGCGGGCAGTGCGAATGCTTTTCCCGGCTTCTGCTGCATCTTCCAGTATTTCTGCTCTTCTGTCTTTGAGGTCTTCTTTTATCGCTTCTCTGCACTGTTTAGCAAGCTTGGATGTTAGCATTTGGTTTCCTGAGGCTCGGGCCTTGCCACATTGGCGAATGAGCTCGAGAGTTTCTGAAGACAGGTGTCCTTTTGTGTCTTTCTCTCTCTCAAGCATTCTTCGCACAATCATGGAGGTGCTGGAACCAGTCGGTTGTATTCTTCATCGATGTCATCAATGATGGTATCTTCCCATGTTGCCGCAATGGTGCCAAAGAGTTCCCAGTTGGTGGTTGTTCTGGGAGTTCTCTTCTTAAACTTTGCAGCTTTTTCTCCCCGTTCGGGAAGTAGAATTTTTGCACGAAGGAGACGGTGGTCCGATCCTGTCTGGAATTTGGGGACGACAGCAACATCGGGCAGACAAAACCGTCGATCGAAGATGATGTGGTCAATTTCATTGTGGAACTGTCCAAAGGAGATTCCCATGTCCAACGTTTCGCTTCAGCCTTCTGGAACTGTGAGTTCCCATGAATGGTCTTGGTGGACTTGATAAACTCAGATAGTCTTTCACCTTGTTCGTTCCATTCTAGGCCATGGGTCCCGATGTGGAGTTCTTCAGCCGATCTTCTCAGTTCTATCTTGGCATTAAAATCACCAACTATGATCTTGTAGAAGGTGTGATCTTTTTATAGAACTCCTCCAGTTCCATGTAGAATTTCTCAATTTCATCTTCTTTGTATGTGGATGTTGGTGCGTAGACAACGAAGATAGAAATTGCTGGCAGTGGCCACATCTCCTCAAGTGTAATCATCCTATTCGGTTTGTAAGGCATTAAAATGAATCAATGTTTAAGGGCCATGTTCGTGTTGACAAGGACACCAACGCCACCGATGCCTCTTTTCGGTCACATGTTCCAAGGAACAATTCTTCTCTGGTGTCAAATACAGCATGATGCAACTGTCGCCTCCTCGTCTCAGTCAGACCAATGATGTCGTACTTGATCATTTTTGCTTGCAGCATCAGATCCTCAATATATGCTTCCGATGCCAGTGTACGTGCATTGAAAGTACAGACAGTAATTTTAGTCCTTCTTCATTTTGGCAGCCTAGGATGGCCATGAAATTTTGTCTGGCACTGCTTGTTTGCCTTTCTTACTGCTGCCGTATTAAGGGCTCTTTCGGGTCAGGAAAATAAACATTTTTGTTACTGGATTTGGCATATCGAACACGCATCGGACAGCTTGCCAGGCTCTGCCATGCGGGCGCTATATTCTCATTAATTTGTGGGACTCTCTCAGAGGGGTGGGTAGAATATTTATGGTAATTTGGAGGTAAATTGGGCTGCCCAGCGGCTGCGGCGCAATGGGGAAAAACTGGTTTCTGCTCTGCCGGGTGTACCTGTGTCTTAGGCTCAAGCATTCCTGCACTTGAAATACTCTCCTCTGAAGGGCGGGTCTCTGCATCATGGGTCCTTGTAGGCTGGGTTTCTGACAAGCCAGGCTGGAGACTGGATTAATCTGGGGGCTGGAGACTGGATTAGTCTGCTGGGTGGAGATCTTACCTGCTGCAGAGTGTGGATTGTGAAGATGGCTGCCAGCAAGGTGGGGGGTTCCTCTGGGCTCCTCCGAGGCTCCATTGGGATGGTGGACTCGGGTCGGAAGTTGCTCTCGTGGTCCATGGAATGCAGGGGGGTTCAACGGGGAAAGCTGGTTTCTGGCATTCCTCCGCTCAGCTGTCCTTCCCGGGCCCACCTTAACCAGAGCACTGTCCAGTGGCCAAAGGTCTGGGCCAGGACAGGCTCCTGACCTGTGCCAGGGTAAGCATAGCAATTCCCCAGTACTGGGAAATAGAAATATTGCCAATAGCAATAGCAGATATATTTTCCTACCTATGAAGGCAACCAGGGTGTGGGAAAATTTGACACCTAGAGAAACTATTTTCAGAAAAATTCTTTTCATGATGAAGAGGGAGGCCAGAAATATTGTACAGAGGTTAAGTTACCTGCCTTGCATACATCTAACAGCAGTTTAATTCATGGCACCACATATGGTCCCTTGAGCACAGCCAGGAGTACCCTGGAGAACAACAGAATCAGAGCTTGACCCAGAAGCAAGGAAGAAAGGAAGGAAGGAAGGATGAAAAACATAAATGGAATAAAGCAGCTGATCTTAAAGGCAGATGCCCCCTGTGTGGTCAAAAAGTTCATAGGAACATCCCCCCCCCGCCATCATGGCTTTTCTCAGTCTGAATATGGGAGTTTCTCCTTTATATAATCTGAAGCCCCCTCAATTCCTCATGTTCTTCAGCCTCTTCTATATCACAGGAGTAGAAAGTTGCCAAAGACGGGATATAGTAGTGATAACAAGGAAGAGAATAACAATGAGAAAAGAGGAAGGAGACATCATTTGTCAACCCTGATATATATTTCATGATTTATGAGGGTCCTTCATATATTAAGAATCACGAATAAAGACTTCCAGTTCCAGATCAGGGACAGAGAGCACATATTTAATTTCTCTTCCTCTCACAGTCACATTGAAAAGACAATAAATAAAGCAGTTCCCAGTCCAGCCAAGGAAACAAAGCGGCCCAACAGAACAGCACATTTAATAAACTGTTTCTGGAAAACAGTAATAAAATAGGATTGGATTGTCAGAGAAACAAAAGCACAGAATTACAACACAATCTCACCAACAGCGGCTGGTAAGGATTAAGAGGAACACCCCTCGGGAATCTTGGGGTCAACCAATGCAGAGAGCAGAGCAGCCCCAGAGCAATCACTATGGTGATTAATTAAAGATCTTCTGTCATCCTGATGATCTGATTGGTTCCTCTTCCCACAAATCTGAGACACTGGTACTGCCTTTACCCAGTGCTGAAGTTTCAAGAAGTGATGAATAAAAAGGAAGATGTGACTGGGAAGAATTCCTGTCAAGTGCTCTGAGATGGTCGAAGAAAGGAAAATAATCTCTAGAGATGAACATGAATTTGAACAGTAGTGGGAACAGGAGATAGAAAAAGGAAAAGACAACTGAATGGAGAAAGGCATTTACTACATAATGGCACTCATTGTGGAATTTAAATGAACAACACGGAGTGTGGACTCTCAGTGGTGACTTCAAGGTGATTATATACCTCGTGGTATTTCAATGATGCAAATGTGAAACTCAAATAATGTCATAATACAATGTTATTTTGATAAAATATTTTAACTAAAACTAAACCTTAAAGAACATATGTAAAAATATATGTAGTTATCAAAGACTCAGGGTTGTATGGATTGGGTAACTTTTTCCAAAGGTATAAACTTTCTGTTATAAGGTAAATTAGTGCCAAAGATATAACATAAAACATAATGAGTAGAGTTAACACTGTTCCTGGTTTCATATAAAAATTACTAAGAACCCTGCCCTACTGTAGGTAGAACTGTCATCTGGTTTGGACTCTATGGATAAAGCATGGGTATTTCTCAAAAAAAATCAGAAATTAAAGGACGGAGAGGAAAAGCATGATAAGTAATAGTTGAACAGGCATCAGGACTTCAGTTACGCTTGTGACTGAAGTGGGTGAGTGGTATAGCCAAATGTCCAAAACACAGACTCAACAAAGCTGAAAACATGAGAGCAAAGCTACAACCACTGAAACTTTGGAATGTGCTCATCAAGTTGACAGATGGGGATGGGGAGGAGGTTGGGGGTGGGAGGGATTATGGGGACACTGGTAGAGGGAATTTGACACCAAAGGTGTGACTGGGGTTGCAATATTATATGCCTAAAACTCAAATATAAATAACTTTGTAAATTATAGTTCTTTATTTTAAAAAAAGAGAGAAAGAGTCAAGATCTATAAAAGAAAAATCAGAATAGCACTACATATGACTTGGCATTTACATTGAAAACATAAGAGCATTAATTCAGAAAGATATCTGTATGCTTATGTTCACTGCAGCAGCACTAAGTGCAATATCCAGGATATAGAAACAATCTAAATGTCTAATGACACCAGTGCATACATAAAGAAGTCATGGTATATATACACAATGGAATATTGAGTCTAAGCAGCTATCAGAAAAGTTGAAATCATGTAGGTTGGTGCAACCTGAATGAAACTGGAAAGCTTCATGATAAGTTAAATTAGAGGGAGAACAAATACAGGCTGATATCACTCAGCTTTAGTATTTAGAGAAGGAAAATATAGACTAGACAATAATAAATGAGAATATACAGTTGACCTTTCATTATAAAACTGAGGTTATTAAGCATTGTGGCAGGGGGTGCTGTACAGGACAAAGTGAACTTGAAATGATGTAAAAACAGAGGTGAGGGTCTAGGACACCTTGGCGGAGGTGAAGGCGCAATTAGTTTCTACCACATAACCCTAAAAGCTATGGCGATGCACCCTCTTTTACTTAAACTAAAATAAGTTACTAAGACAGTAAACTCTAAGAACCCTTAACATTTGGGGGTGGCGGAGGGGGAATAATATGTCTTTATTTTGTGTGTGAAGAGATGATTGTTAACTAAACTTATTGTGATAATAATTTCCCAATAGTTAAGTCACCGTGGTGTGCAATTTACACTTACCCAGTACTACACATAAATCCTATCTCATTAAAATTAAGGAAAAATAAAAACTTTAGGACAAACCAAAGCCCTAAATAACAAGACAAGCAGAAGCATCATCTTTTTTTAGAATAAAGTTCTCTTATCTGGCAGTTATTGAAGTTTGAATCTTGACCCCTCCACTCACATACACAATGTTTTTATCAGAAGCATGACTGTCAACAGGTCCGCCCCAAATAAAGTCATGAATTAAAAAATCAAGCAAACAAAATAAGCCTTCTTATCTTTATTAAAGTCCTCTTATCTAGCATTTGAGGTCTGAATCGTAGCTCCCTCCACTCACACACAGTTACATGAATGATAACTGTCAACAAGTTTACCTTCTCACATGGAACCTACTTCACACCGAGCTATTTCAGTTAAATACAACTACTTCACTTCAAAGAAAGCCTAACTCAGTTGCTCATGCTGACATACTGTTTCACTCATAACCATGAACAGGCATTCAAAGAACACCAGGTACTTGAGAGAAAGAAATAGCACACAAGTTATGAACTCAAAGAAGCAAGCCCATGATCTCAGGGTAATTTAAGGATAAGTAAGAAAGAAGAAAAACTTCCATTTTAAATTTCTTAAAAATAGCTGAGGGATGATTATATTTAGGGAAGGGAAAGAGGAAGGGAAGGGAACAAGAGGCAAGGGAAGGGAAGGGAAGGGATGGCAATGGGCTAAAAGAAACCCTAGGATTCCTGAAATAACAAAATCAAAGAACGAGCATATGATTACGTATGATATTGAGTATGATGCGGATGACTGAAAAACATAGAATAAGCTAAGTTAAGGTCTCAGTTCAAACTTTAGAAGAAACATGTTAAGGAAATCTATCCAGATTCAAAGACAAAAAAAGGACAAATTGTAAGAAATATGCAACATTTAATTACAAATTTTCAGAATTGGGGAGAAAGAGAGTAGAAAGAAAGAGAAGTGTTGCAGGACTCCTTTGAGGGCCGCTGCATTTGGCTCAAAACATTAGCATACTAAAGGGCCTAGGTGAGGTGCAGGGAGGGATTACCTAAGGGCATTTGACCCTCCCTGCTTTCTATAACAGTGGGAGGAAGGTCTGAGTGGCAGGGGTATAAACTAGCAGGTTTTCACTCGGGCACTTCTTTGTGGGCTCACTCGTGAGCGCTAACCCTTCTTGGAAGTCTTCTTCTCCTTTCTCAAAGCCTTTACACGTGGTGGTCGCCATCTTGGCCTACACGTGGCTGGGGTTCTAGCCTGGAATCCTAAGCACCGGGCTTTTCCTTTTGCTGATTTGTATGCCTGAACCTGTGATAAGTAAAGCCTTTAAAACTGCATCGGATTCCTGAGTTTTCATCCATTCCTCGCCGGCCCGGAGGTAGAAGGGAACTTCGCTTCCCGGCACTGTCGGGGACCCCGGCAGAGCGCCCGACAGAGAAGTATTTTAATTGTGTGAAATCTGAAACATGTAAATTGAGGGAATTGGGGGGCGGAGCCATAGCAAAGCAGGTAGGGCGCTTGCCTTGTATGCGGCGGACCCAGATTCAATCCTTGGCATTCCATATGGCCCTCTAGCTCCACCAGAAGTAATTCCTGAGCATTGCCGGGTGTGACCCAAAAAGCTGAATGAATGAATGAGTGAATTGTCGAATGACTGAACGAACGAATGAACAAATGAATGAACGAACGAATGAACAAATGAATGAACGAATGAATGAACAAACGAACGAACGGACGGACGGACGGACGGGCGGATGGACGGGCAGATGAACGAATGAACGAATGAATAGACAAATAAATTGAAAGAATTAATTCTCCAATGGCCCATCGCAACAGTCAGAGCTATTCCAGATGTGTTGTACTCATAACCCCAAGGCTGACATTCAACCAGTACCTCCATATGTAGCCCCAATAGTTGCTTGAAGCTTCCATCTACCCTAGTTGGTGGATGTGGTTTCCCCCTAGTTCACAAGGCTTATTTATAACCGGTATACCCTTAGGTCAGTGAGATGCTGGTCTGTCTCATAAGGTTGTTCTGGCTGCATTAAATCTCATTAGTCATGTATGTGCTAGGATAGTCAATAGCCATTATTTACCATTATCATATGACTGCTCATCGTGAAAAGTGCTGATGAATATTTGAAAATCAGCCCTGCCAAAGTCATTGTTTTTCCAAGATACCAACATGATTTTCTGGCAGATCAAAAAGAAGACAATTATTGACATTGTTTTCACCCTCAAATTTTAAACTGGAGGAAAGAAACAAGGCTGGTTTCCATCATAATGACCTTTAAACAATAATAAATTAGACACTCAAACTTCTTTTTGTACAATACCAAGAACTAAACAACTGTGCTCTGAATCTTTCATCCTCCTCCTTTCTTAGGTGATCCTGACAGAGTCCAGATCTAGTGTGCCCTGTTCTAAAATTTACCTAAAACAGTCAAGGATCAAAGTCCCAAATTGGGATGCATAACCTAAGTGGCTTAGTGGAAACTGGAATTCAAGATCGACAGCCGAAATTGGTTGAATGAAGAAAGCAAAGAGAAAATCATGCACAAAATAAGATGAAACCTGTGCTGGCGTTTACAGCAGAGAGATGACTGACCCATGCCTTTAGCTCTCGTCTGGAAGGACACGTCGAATATTTAAGAAACAACTCAGAAAAAATCATCACCATCTTTACTTAAACCCAGGTAGTGATGCTGTCCTGTTTGAGTAGTGAAAGAATAACCCCAAACTTTAGACCCTTTGACACAGCAAGTTGAAACAGCCAAAGTTTATGACCAACTCTGGATTCTGCCAACATGAAACCAAAGTTAAAAGTTCAAATGTTATCTTGGTGGCTGGTGCAGCATCCAATATTGATAATAACTTCCATAAAACTGAGGCCTTTGGTTCAGAGCCTCCAGGAAACATTGATAGAGTAGCACAGATTTGGTTAAGCATTTGTGAGATTGTGCACACAACACTTTAAGAGTTTTCTCAGAAACTGTCAGGAGCTAAATGCTCCCGGGAGCAGTATAGAAACACCCCCTAAATGGCAATTTCATAGCTCTGAAGAGCAAATACGTAAAATGCCACTGAGCTACTTGCTATTCTGTACTCACCGTAAGACCAACCACAACCAGAAGTGGAGCCCATAGCATGAAAAGGGCCTTCAATCCTAACGCCTTTCTGAATTCACGGAAGGCTTTCCTTTTCAGTACGTTTAAATATTGCTGCAGACTCATGTCTGTACATACAATGATTATCTATATTTTTTCCCTGCCTCTGTGTCTAGCAAACCTATTTTTGCCAGTCTCCATGGCCTTTATGATTCACCTGAAGCACATGATTTTACTCCTGCTTTTCACTCATTGATTAATTTATTGTATTTTTTGTTATTCTTTCCTTCAAAAAAGCTCGGAGCCAACTGACTTATACATAATAAACTTTAAAAGCTTTAAACTTTTCTTACAAACCATAAACAGCAGTGTCCAGAGGTAAGAGCTAGGAAAGACGAGGGCATGACTGGTGAAGAAAGCAACCAAGTAGTTGACAAAAGAAGGCCCCTATCCCTCACTGCCAGCTCCATTTGCAACGACCTAAACAAGACCTTTTATTCCAAGTAACAGAGCAGAATGCTCTTTCGTGAGAAGGGATAAGAGGGTTAGTGTGGAGGGACTGGTCAAGCATCTAATAGGGATCTCCGGAAGGAATTCAAAAACAAACACCAGACAATTGTGTTTTGATACAATAAAAAAAAAAGCAGATAGAGAATTTATGTTGCATGCTGCCAACCCGGTTTTGGTCCCGGCATCCCATATGGTCCCAGAGCACTGCCAGAAGTAAAATCCTGGGTGGAGAGCCCAGAGAAACCCCTGAGCACCTCTTGTGTGACCCAAATATCCAAAAGAAAAAGAGTGGAAAGAGATGCATGGTAGTGCTTATGGCACATCACCAGGTTAGACTGTTTCTACAAGTACAGTTCATGCTCAGTCCTCCATTCGCCTGTAGGACTGGGAGACTTTCAGGAGCCAGGGCAGTCCAAAAGGAGAAACGGTCTCAACGTTATAAAGTGGGAGGGTGACCTTCATTTTGAAATCCCCAGAGCAGTCCCTTTCATAGGATCCTTTCCCAAAGCATTCTGGGATCCCATACGTTATAATTATGTCATGAGTTTGACTTTCTGTCCTGGGTTCTTCCCTTTTCTTGGAGCTACCCTAAAGTACCACAAACTAAGGTTTTCAACATCAGAACTATATTCTCTGCAGCTGTAGCAGTAAGGAGTTGAATATCAAGGTGGCAGCAAGGTCAGGCAGCCTCTGAGATGCTGGGTGAAGTTAAGCTGAGTTCTTATGGCACTCTTGCAGGCTCTGGAGGTGCCCATCGGTCGTGGGCTGACAGCCCATCCCTCTAACCTCCTGAGGATGAGTCTTCCTGGGTTGAGTCTGACTCCCAGTTCCCCTCTTATGAGAACCCCTGTCACCTGGACTAAGGGATCCTCTCCACTCCAGTGTGACCCCTTCTGAACTAACGTCTCTGATGAACCACTTCCGGCTGAAAGAACTGCACTGAGAAAGAATCCATCTCTTTGTCTAAAGTCTCCACCTATTTTTCTTTGCTGGAGTAACTCTAGGAATCTACTCTAAGAAACGCTAAGAATTTCAAGGCCATATGTTCAGGCCCAAACCAATATTTTCCCATGATGGCTATTAACAATCTTATATTCCTAACATTTCCTAAAGTGGAAACCTTACTGGTGTCCGCTCGAACAAATCAACAAATAATGGGATGTCAAGTGATCAAGTGATTCCTAAGCAGTAGGTCTCTTGCCTTGAGTCTTGCCAACCCAGATTCTGCCACAACATGTGGTCCCCCTGAGCTCACCAGGAACCATCCCTGAGTGGAGAGATAGGAGTGGACTCTGAGCTCAGTTACATGTGGCCTCAGAACCAGAAAAAGAAATATATATACATAGCCATACAAATATATATAAAATACACATGAATATATATGAACTATGTAATACATAAAATATATAAGCACATGCATATTACATATGCATAATGGTCCAGAGAGAAAGCTCAAAGGACTGAACCAAATGCTTTATAGATAGGAGTCCTAAGTTTTCTGCACTGAATGGTCCCCTAAGCATCACCTGGGTTAACCACTGAGAGTACAACCCAAAAACATTATATACAATCTCATATACATATATATGAAAAGGTATGTTTATTTATTTTACAGAGACTGATCTCTTGGGGAAGAGAGAGGAAGAGAAGATTCACCCCTCATGAGTAGGTTGGCCAGAGATTAGAACTCAGATTCCCAAGAAGCTCATTCTGGGTTACCTTAACTATCATTGTGTGCCCCAACTTGAACTTCTTAGCTGCTCAGGGAGCCGGTCACTCTGTGATGTCAGGCTCTGCTTTATGGCCACTAGAAAAGAACAAGCCCATATTCCTGTGGATACAGTGAAGTCTCTTTGGGCCCTTGGAAGAAACTGAGACAATATTTTTTCCGGTCAGTAAAACGGGTCTGCTGGAGGGTGATTGGGTGAAGGAAATTCAGAAGACCACTGACTAGTCTTGGTCAACCCCTGCCTCAGACAAGCCTGGACTGACCAGGACACTGAGCTGTGGTGGGCTATTACCCCCCCACACCTCTACCCTGCTTCTGGGGAAGGGATAGGGAACAGGAGGCTCTTCTGTTTGTAAAGTGACAGTTTCCTAGATAGAATTTCTGACACTGCTCCTCTCTCAAGGCAGACAGAATGCACCAGAAATACACCCAGCCTAAGGAAGAAGAAAGAGGGTCCCTTACCTTCCACTTGATAAGCTGCCGTGGCTGCCCCCATCCAAATCCATCAGGGAACGCCATGTCTTCAGAACTCCCAGCTTAGGAAAGTGAAAGTTCTTCTGCCCTTTGGCCAGAGAATTCTGACAATTCTGCAAACAGTACGTAACCGTTTACCCGACTGAAGTCCCTGAATGCAAACAAACGTGTGTAGAAATAAGAAGGGCAGGAGACTAAAGGATCGCACATGAGTGGCAAGACACTGATAAGAATCCAGAATACTTTGTACCAGGTCACACATTATACTTCTACCTCTGGACAGTCCCTGATCCTTAACAGTTGCACCGGCCTGGCCTATGGACATGGAGGCCACGTCTTTTTCCTGTTCATTTACTGAACATTCTACTTTAAAATCACGTCAACCTACTTGAACTTTCCCTTAGTCCATTTCTAACCCCACTCCCTAAATAACCATTCTCAATGGTTTCTTCTCTGTTCCCTCTTCCCATGTTCTTTAAAGAATGGGCTTAGACAGGTGCTCTTCTGGTCTGATTTGAATTTTAGATCGTAGATATTGACTTCTGGACATGGGAATAAATAGGCTGGGCTTCTCACTAACCCCCCTTTCTCTCCGTCTCCCCCACTATCCCCAACTTACCCATGATAATAATGACCCTTCAATCAACACATGATAGTGACCTTACTATGCCTTTGTGTATGATTCAAAACGAAGCCATACAACATTCTCTGTTCGCATGCATATTTTTTCATTTCTGGGGAGAGGTACTCAACTCTAGAGTTTTCCTTTTAATTTTGCCTACACCTAGCATCAGTTCAACCCACATGCTCACAGAACTTCACCAATCCGAGCAGTTCCAACGCCTCTGTTTGCCTGTAGCACTCTATGTGGGTAGTTTCAGGTGCTTCTGAGCTGTCACACCTGTGGCCTCCTGCAGCTGTCTTCCAAACGCACTTCCTGTTTCTACTTCCTTAGCAGAAGCAAAAGGTTGAATGACTTTCTGGCAAAGGACACAATGGAGGTATTTTTCTAAATTTTGAGCTTTGGAATCAACATCATTCTAATATCACAATTGATATGCTATGTGCCTACTAGGGATTTTATCATAGACATCATTTTTGTTTTGTTTTTTGGGGGCACACATATCTGTGCTTGCGGCTTTCTCCATCTCTGTGCTCAGCGGTCCTTTCTATCAGGGTTCAGGGAACCATAGAGGGTGCTGGGATCGAACCAGAGTGAAGCCAAGTGCAAGGCATGCACCTTTCCTGCCAGATTAGCTTTGTGACCCCACTATAATGTCAAAGACATTGGCTTGTGACTTGTTCACTTTCAGGGTTATGGAGAAGTTTGACAGCAAGCCCAGCCCTAATTTTTATGTATCTATAGCCCAGTTTGCATATATCATCCCAGCCCTCTTGCCCTGCCCCACCAACTTCTCCCTCTGAAATTTCAAACTCACGTAATTTGATGTGGGTTTTTTTTCCCCTTCATCTTACCAAGCACTTAGTGCGAAATAGATGGTGATGCGGAATTTGTTGTCAATGTGGTTTGTTTGCTTGTTTGTTTGGGTCCTCTAGAGCTGTCCTTGGGGCACCCAGGAGCCCCTCCTGGATGGCAATTCTCAGTCAACCAGAGTCTGCAGGATGTGCTGCTGCTGAGAGCCGGGGGATTTCCTAACTCCCACCCACCCACTTTCCACTGTATGTAGGGGCCTCCACAGGAACACCTGGTGAAAATCAAGAGCTAAGTGGAGCCATAGATGAAGCCCAGACCGCCTGCATGCAAGGTCACATGCTAACTGCCGGGCTACCTGTCCTGGTTTGCCATACAGAATGCTGACAATGGAGGTATTGCATAAACGGCTCCCGGGAATGCTATGCACCGTCTCTAAAACTTCTCTGCGCACTTCTCTGTTAAACTTCCTCTTAAAAGACGTCTGTGAAAAAAGAAATTATCAAAAGTCTAATTTAAATTACTTATTCAGGACCCCCCCACCAGAACGCTGTCCCCAAAGGGGGTGGGGAGACACAAGATTAGAAGGAGGTGTGAGTAGATGAAACCCCACGCTCTTCAGTTCTTCAAGGCTAAATATAGTACAAAAGAAAGGAGAAACGTTAGAGGTCATTGCTTGATAAAATAAACAGCAACAGTAAAAGACAGGCTATTAAATTAAATGTCTATCTAGAATTAGTTCTGAAGCCACCATAAATTAAATTTTAAAAAATAAATAAGACTTTCATGATCAAACACTAGATGGCAGTATTGCAATTTTTTTTGGTTTGCAATTTGACAGATGAAGTGTTAATACAATCTAGGTATCTTGCCATGGACTGTCTTCCCCAGTAGCCCCTAGCTAATTACAACTAGTCCTCTAATGATTTTTTCCAGGAAAAAGTGTATCTCATGGTGATTCAATTAAAAACTATCAATTAATTAATTAATTAGTTTAAAAAATACCTACTTCTTCATGCTCCATATCCTCTAAAGGTAAGTGATCACAAGTGGCAGAATTTCATTTTCCTCAGTTCTGATTAGATTTTTGACTCCCACATTCTCAAGCACTTTGGTGTCAGGCACATCTTAGACTCTTCAACAGTTAGGCCCCGAACAAGTTTTTATAGGAACAAAATCTTTCTCTGCATTCATTTTATAAGAAATCAAAAGTCAGTCTCATGTACATATATATACATATATAATATGTGTATGTATATATGTACTCATGACTTTTTAAATAGCAATATGAACGTAGTCTATTGTTCATATTCTATGTTCATAGACTATGAACATAGTTAATAGTCTATGAACATAAAAGACATATTTCATGAAAAATAATAAGCCAGAGGCCAGAGTAATAGTACAGTAGTACAGCACTATGACACTTGCCATCACTGCATCACTGTATCACTGTCTTGCTGTTCATCATCAAACAGCAGGCACCAGTAACATCTCCATATGTCCTGTCTCATGCTAGTAGAGCCCAAAAGCATCTGCTTGCTCCAGGAATATAAAGAACCACAAACCATTCCATCAGGTCATGGGAATGAGGTCTTTAATCGTTACTGGTATTTGGCATATCAAATACGACATGAGTGGTTTGCCAGGCTCTGCCGTGCGGTGGCATAATCTTGTAATCAGCTCTGATCTCCAGCATTTATTATGGCACATGCCATATTTATTTATTTATTTATTTAACTATCTAATTATTTATTTAATTATTTATTTATCTGTTTATCTATTTATTTGTACTTAATATAGAGGGTGATAGTGGGGATTGAAGTTGTAACCTCATGCATGGAAGACGGTCACTGTTCCACTAAGCCATAGCCCAGAATCTCAGACATGGGGCAGAGCTGCTACTGGATCACCCTGTGACCAGCCCCTCACGAGGTGCCTGGGAGGGATGGTGGGTTCTAGCCCTGGCCCACCACCCCAGCAGGAGCCTCGCAAAAATCCAGATGACCCCCCACCCCATGAGGGCCTCCATTTTCCACATCCAGACTCTCTCTCGTCAGAACTCCACCCAGCAGACCAGCCTATCACAGCCCTGCTCTTGCGGCTGCAAGCGGCCACGCGGTTCATCAATAAATGCTGGACTTAGAGATGCCTACAAGAGTATGCTACCTGCACGGCAGAGCCTGGCAAGCTACCCATGTTGTATTTGATATGCCAAATACCAGTAACAATTATAGACCTCATTCCGGAATGGATTGAGGCTCTTTATGTTCCTGGAGCAAGCAGATGCCCTTGGGCTCTACTAGCATGAGACAGGACATATGGAGATGTTACTGGGGCCCGCTCGAGCAAATCCATGATGAACGGGAAGACAGCGATCTATTTATTTAGCCAAGCTATATATAGTCTATATATATAGACTATAGCTATATAGTCGTATTTGATATGCCAGATACCAGTAACAATTATAGACCTCATTCCCATGACCTGTGGAATGGTTTGAGGCTCTTTATGTTCCTGGAGCAAGCAGGTGCCGTTGGACTCTACTTGCATGAGACAGGTCATATGGAGATGCTACTGGTGCCCGCTCGAGCAAATCGACGATGAACAGGAAGACTGACAGTGATATATAGTCAATACCCAGCACCCCATATGGTGCCTGAAACACAGCCAGGAGTTTAATCCCTGAGCGCAAAGCCAGATATAGTAAGCCTTGAGCACATTCAGGTGTTCCCTCCCTAAAAAAAGGACAAGAAAAAATGAAGAAATGTAGGAAGAGAGAAAGAAGGAAGGAAGGGAGGGGGGGAGGAAAGGAGGGAGGGAGGGAGGAAGGGAGGGAGGGAGGGAGGGAGGAAGGAAGGAAGGAGGGAGGGAGGAGAGAGGAGGGAGGGAGGGAGGAGGGAGGAAGGAAGGAAGGAAGGAAGGAAGGAAGGAAGGAAGGAAGGAAGGAAGGAAGGAAGGAAGGAAGGAAGGAGGAGGAGGGAGGGAGGGAGGGAAGAAGGAAGGAAGGAAGGAAGGAGGGAGGGAGGGAGGAAGGAAGGAAGGAGGGAGGAAGGGAGGGAGGAAGGAAGGAAGGAAGGAAGGAAGGAGGGAGGGAGGAGGGAGGGAGGGAGGAAGGTAGGAAGGAAGGAGGGAGGGAGGGAGGAAGGAAGGAACGAAGGAGGGAGGGAGGAGGGAGGGAGGAAGGAACGAAGGAGGGAGGGAGGGAGGGAGGGAGGAAGGAAGAAAGGAAGGAAGGAGGGAGGGGGAGGGAGGGAGGAGGGAAGGAGAAAGGAAGAAAGGAAGGAAGGAGGGAAGGAGGGAGGGAGGAAGGAAGGAAGGAGGGAAGGAAGGAAGGAAGGAAGGAAGGAAGGAAGGAAGGAAGGAAGGAAGGAAGGAAGGAAGGAAGGAAGGAAGGAAGGAAGGAAGGAAGGAAGGAAGGAAGGAAGGAAGGAAGGAAGGAAGGAAGGAAGGAAGGAAGGAAGGAGAAGGAGGGAGGAGGAAGGAAGGAAGGAAGGAAGAAAGGGAGGAAGGAAGGAAGGAAGGAAGGAAGGAAGGAAGGAGGGAGGGAGGTAGGAGGAAAGGAGAAAGGAAGGAAGGAAGGAGGGAAGGAGGGAGGGAGGGAGAGAGGAAAGAAGGAAGGAGGGAGGGAAGGAGAAAGGAAGGAAGGAAGGAGGAGGGAGGAAGGAAGGAAGAAAGAAAGAAGGGAGGGAGGGAGGGAGGGAGGGAGGGAAGGAGAAAGGAAGGAAGGAGGGAAGGAGGGAGGGAGGGAGGAAGGAAGGAAGGAAGGGAGGGAGGGAGGGAAGGAGAAAGGAAGGAAGAAGGAAGGAGGGAGGGAGGGAGGGAAGGAGGAGGGAGGGAGGGAGGGAGGGAGGAAGGAAGGAAGGAAGGAAGGAAGGAAGGAAGGAAGGAAGGAAGGAAGGAAGGAAGGAAGGAAGGAAGGAAGGAAGGAAGGAAGGAAGGAAGGAAGGGAGGAGGGAGGGAAGGAGGGAGGAAGGAAGGAAGGAAGGAAGGAAGGAAGGGAAGGAGGGAGGAAGGAAGGAAGGAAGGAAGGAAGGAAGGAAGGAAGGAAGGGAAGGAAGGAAGGAAGGAAGGAAGGAAGGAAGGAAGGAAGGAGGAGGAAGGAAGGAAGGAAGGAAGGGAAGGAGGGAGGGAGGGAGGAAGGAAGGAAGGAGGGAGGGAGGGAGGAGAGAGCGAGGAGGAGGGAGGGAGGAGGGAGGAGAGAGGGAGGAGGGAGGAGGGAGGGAGGGAGGAAGGAAGGAAGGAAGGAAGGAGGAGGGAGGAGGAGGGGAGGGAGGAGGAGGGGAGGGAGGAGGGAGGGAGGGAGGAGGGAGGGAGGAAGGGAGGAAGGAAGGAAGGAAGAAAGGAAGGAAGGAAGGAAGGAAGGAAGGAAGGAAGGAAGGAAGGAAGGAAGGAAGGAAGGAAGGAAGGAAGGAAGGAAGGAAGGAAGGAAGGAAGGAAGGAAGGAAGAAAGGAAGGAAGGAAGGAAGGAAGGAAGGAAGGAAGGAAGGAAGGAAGGAAGGAAGGAAGGAAGGAAGGAAGGAAGGAAGGAAGGAAGGAAGGAAGGAATTTACATCCAGAGGTTTCCACTACATCCCCAGCACCACTCCAGGACAGACACCTTAGCACAACCCCAAGACTGTGCCCCCTGGCATCACCATATATGCCCCTTCGCCCCCAACAAATGAACCACAATTGAGTAAAATAATTCATTTCATTTCTTCCTTTTTCGATTAGATAAAATCTTTACATTCTGGTGGCCAGAGCAATAGCACAGCGGGAGGGCATTTGCCTTGTATGCGGCTGACCATGTTCAATCCCTGACATCCCATATGATCCCTCAAGCACCACCAGGAGTAACTACTGAGATCAGAGCAAGGATTAACCCCTGAACAAAGTTGGATGTGATGCAAAAAGCCATAAAAAAGGCCTTTACATTCTGATTCTTGCCCTATCTAGCAAGAGATTAATGTAATTTATGATTTTAATTCTTCTACTTAAAGACCACATGACAAAATTTAGGTTTATGAAGAACAAATTTTTAAAGAAAAATGTAGCTTGTATCTACATTCTCCTTTTATATTTCCATCTTTGAGACTTAATATCACAACATTCGGTCCTCCAATCTCTAGGCTGCCGAGGCCCCTTCAAGTCCACTAATTCTCTGCCCATTGAGAAGCAGAAATCCTTCTCTTAAAGGTTAAAATCTGGAAGTTCTGGAGAAATTCCTTCTCCAGACCACACAAGTAATCCCTTTAAGACATTGCCACCTTCCAGGAGAAGATCTCGAACTGTACACCGAGTCCTGCTATTCCTAAGAACCAACACCCTCCGTCAATTTTCCAAGCTGTAGGGAAAATATAAGTTACATGACCACAGGTATGCCCCCCCGCCCCAGAAGTTCAGAGACTCCTGAAAGATGATACGTTCAGGGCCTGCTAAGGGAGGATAAAGGTCTCTTGAAGCAACTGTTTTCTCTGTTAACCACAAAAAGAAACTTCTGTTTGAGACACACTCAGCTGCTTAGTCATGACATTGACCCACCTAATTTGAAATGCCAAGATTCCAAAGGCCTGGTGTTTGTGGTGTGCCTGTGTACCTGTGTCAGGAGAAAAGTAAAGCTCTAAGTAAGCATTTTCCTGTCTGAAGCAGAGTTGGCTTAGTGTTAGCGAAATCCTGTTTCCTTTTCCATCTGGGCACACACTAAGATCCCTTTTGTCAGCTCCCTTTGCAGGGAGTTGAGGCCTTACCACTAGGTCCTGGCCAGCAGAACGTAGACAGCTTCTGTCTACATTCTAACACACACCACTTCCAAGTCAGGTCATTGAAATCGCTCAGGTGATGTTTATCCATATGGCATCATCTTTCTTTCATCCTCCAGCTGGAGACAGGGACACCACTGGAAAACTCAGAGGCCCCAGGAACTTCTAAATGATTCCTGGTTCTCTGCATCACCCCCAGAACACAGCCCATTCCTAGCTCCACGTGCAAGCACCTTTGACTGTAGCATAAATAAAAAAAATAAATGTTTACTTTGCTAAAACACACAGAATGGGGAGTTGTCAACGCAAACACTCGGAAAATAGCTGTCTTTAAAATAAAAAAAAATAAAATAAAGGAAAAACATTTAATGATTTTCAAGTACATTTTCTTCAGTAGGGAAGCCTCTGGGGTGACATCCTGTTAATGATGTGTGTGTGTGTGTGTGTGAGAGAGAGAGAGAGAGAGAGAGAGAGAGAGAGAGAGAGAGAGAGCTCCAGGTAGGGTGAGACATACTAAAGGAGACAAATTGACCTGCAATGGATTAATGGTTTATATAGTGGCTTGGTCATTTTTCCTACATTTCCCAAAAATGATCTACACAAATCTTGACCAAAGAAGGCTCAATTTACAGTTAGTGTTCCCAAACAGGTCCTGGATTGTTGCAGGACTCCTAAGGGCAGCTGCATCTGCTCTGCTCTGAAATTGCCGCCCGCAAATCACTTCGTAGATAAGGGGATAGTCTAAATGTGGCAGTTTATCTGACCATGTATGCTGTACTAGCTGGTATAAATATTCTCCCAAGTTACCACAATCATCGTGGGACTAGCTAGATCTTACCAGCATATTAGCCTGGCCACGCTGGACCCCTAAGTAATTAGACCAGAGAGAAATGCTGTTTGCTTCCAAGCAAACAAGCATGGCTCCCTGATATACTCAAAAGGCAACTAAAATATAAAACTACAATGAAGTAGAAGAGACTTGTGAAGGCTTGGAGAAATATTTAACTGGCATTAGTATTAGTCTTTGGTACAGAGACATGCCATCTCAGAAACCCCCCTTCTCTACCCTAGAAAGGCATTTCCAGGCAGATCTTGGCTCAAAACATTAGCATACTAAAGGGCCTAGGTGAGGTGCAGGGAGGGATTACCTAAGGGCATTTGACCCTCCCTGCTTTCCATAACATTGGGAGGAAGGTCTGAGTGGCAGGGGTATAAAACTAGCCTGTTTCCTTTCTCCTGCGCTTCTTTGTGGGCTCTCTCTTTGTGAGCGCTCACCCTTCTTGGAAGTCTTGTCTTCTTCTCCTTTTACAAGGCCTTTACACGTGGTGGCCACCATCTTGGCCTACACGTGGCTGGGGTTCTAGCCTGGAATCCTAAGCACTGGGCTTTTCCTTTTGCTGATTTGTATGCCTGAACCTGTGATAAGTAAAGCCTTTTAAAGCTGCATCGGATTCCTGAGTTTTCATCCATTCCTCGCCGGCTTCGGAGGTAGAAGGGAACTCGGCTTCTCGACACTGTCGGGGACCCCTGAGGGCGCCCCGACACTGGATCCCTGAGAGTCATCAAGTTTTTTTTGCTTTCTTGCTTTATTTTAAATTTCAATAACTTTAGCTTCCCATTCCCTTTCCCATAGGCTCTGAAAACTGGTCTTGGTGACCTAAAAGGAGAACTAGCCATTCTGACACTGGCCACACCGTACTCACAGTCTGCCAGGTAACACATGGGCTCATTTCAAACATGATAAAACAAAATTCAATAACTCTAATTGCAATTGTACACTTACTTCCTATCAAGTCTCCCTGGCTATCTGAAGCATATATCTTATTGCTTTCAGCTGAAATGTATAACTTCATTGTCATGGTACCAGTTCCCCCATGCATGAAAATACGCAAGTAAATTTATCTAACAATGGCCTGTTTTTTGAGTGGATAGAAAGTCAAAATGCAAAGTCTAGAAAGTAAGTCAGTTATAAAAGGAAGTATTGATTGGAAAAACTCTGAAAACCAAGAAGCATATGCGCAGGCACTCGGAGGTGGGGGCCTTATTAATCTGACCACTCAGGATTCAGCTGACTCCGAAGATTCTCTTGAAAACAAAATCTGATTTCCACATGAGTGGAAATCAGATTTTTCAGCTTTCCCCAAGCAGCCTACATGCCTCTGGAAAAGCAGACAATGCATGTCACACCCAATAACCCATCAGCTCCAGGGACGGAGGGCCATCTTCATGTCTCATTTCATTGGATACAGGAATCGGCCAAGATGTAGGCTTGAAATCCAATCTAACTGTGCAGTATGAAAAAAAAAGCACATGAGGGTTTCTGAGAAAGAAGCTTCCTTCTTCTGCCATAGAAGCTATCCCAAAATAGAAACTTGTTCTATTACACACAAATGTGAACATTTTGAGAACCACTTCATAAACATACGTATAGAGGGGGAAATGAAGGAACTGAACCTTGGAGAATCAAAGAATTTCCTGTATGGTTTAGGCCCATTTGGGTTGTATTTCTTGCAAAGGATTTGTTTATAAAGCACAAATATATTTAGGGGCCATGTATTTTTATAACTGCATTTGTGTTAGCATATATAATATTTGCATATATATATATACTCATATACAATATATTTGTGTTTATACCTACTCATCTATGAGTATAATTCATGTAAATTTTTGGTTTGGTTTGGTTTGGTTTGGTTTGGTTTGGTTTGGTTTGGTTTGGGGGCCATACCCAGCTCTATACTCAAGAATTACTCCTTGCAGTGCTTTGGGAACACTTGGGATGACAGGGATCAAACCCAGGTCAGCTGCATGCAAACAAGCACCCTACCCATTGATCTACCTCTCTGGTCATTATATTTTTATTAATGAACATAGACATGAGAAAGTATATGAGTTCATATCTCTTGAATCATATATACATCTCTGTATCATAAATCTTCTCCAAATAAAGAAAATGTGCTGAGTTTTTCTAGCTGCCTTGAATTTTGGTCTGTTTTAGCAGACTAGAAATGAAGATATATAGGAGATAATTCATGGCAGTTTCAAGTAGGATTCAGTTACATTATTTGTATTTACTTATAGAAGTCCACACACCCCATAAAATTTAGCATGAAAGTAACAGAAATCAAATACAGTGCATCACTCAGCATTTCTAAAAGCCATACAAGTATATAATTAAGGATTTACTATTGAGTAATTTTCAAAGCAAACACAAAATGGGCTGACCTTCAAGGTGTTGACAGGCTGATACTAACAATGGCATATAAGCACTCACAAAAGTCACTCAATTTCAGTCAAAGCTCAACAGTTGAGCTTAGAAGCTGTAAGAATGAAAAAGAGGAGCCCGTAGAACTTCTCCAGGGGCCACCCAGCATATCCCCACAGCTGTGATTTCTGAGCCTAAGTGAAGCACATTTTAGGACATTATTCATGGAGCAGCTGCAGGGATTCTGTTTCATCAACACGATTCAGATGCACCCAAATTGTTAGGCCGCCAACTTGAATTTAGCTCTCCAGGTTGCCCTTCATCAGTACAAAATAAACTCCACTTGTTCTTTTACAGGATTTGGAGAAGGGTTCAACTAAGCTGAGACTTGGTGCAGCAAGTGAAATGCCCAGGGCACTGGATTTCAAAATCTCCATCCCAGTTCTACTCTTCCGTACCAGGAAGAGAACACTCATGTTCAAAGGCCTCAATACAAACCACAAATGGTTTTATTTCCAGGCTGTTTATGGCAACACACAGGTGTGTATGTGCCTCGGGTCTAGACTGTCACTAATCCACCTAAATCCCATGAGTGTTTGCACATTTGAGAGCACCTTTGATTGCTAATCTCACTTCAGGGACTGAGTTAAAAACTTCAAAGCATTTTCTTCCCACAGTGAATTAAGTAATACGTTGGAGTTTCAAAATCTGGAAAGGAAGCATGAAAGAGTGGAATCTAGCCAAATATAATGTAAAACCAGAATAATCCAGCAATTTCAATGATCATAAACTTCATTGAATTCCACCACATTGGAAGAGCTAGCATGGTTTTTGGATTGGACCAGAATGCACTGGGGGAACCAGGTCAGATTTCTTCTAGTAGATCCTGCAAGACCACACACAGTCTGGACACTATTTTGAGCCCTTCTCTGGTTCTCTTCTTAATTCTTGACAATTTCAGGAAAGCACCCAAATCTCTGACTCTGATTCTTGAACATGTCTTACTTATATCAACAAACCTCTATCTTTGTGACTATGCTTCTACTCAAGATACACACAAATCACCTCAAGACTGGAAAATTCTGTGTCCAGAGCAATAGTACAGTGGAAAGGGCTTTTGCTTTGCACACGGCCAACTCAGGTTCAATTCTCGGCATCACATATGGTTCCCGCGCCACCAGAAGTAATTCCTGAGTGCAGAGCCAGGATTAATGCCTGAACATTGCTGGGTGTGACCTAGCAAAAAAAAAAAAAAAGACTTGAAAATTCCCAGAGTCTCACAGACTATTGCAACCTGAGTCATCTTTCTAAAACACAAATTGTTCAAAGATTGCACTATGTTCCTGAAGTTGAAGTTTCTTCATCTAAACATGGCACGAGGCTGCCCCCAAGATGTTCAGAACAGACCTTGCCAAGATGCCTCACATTTTCGTTGGATTACTGTAAGCTAACACAAAGTCAATCAAGGCTTACAAGAGAGGTTTGCCACTATCTAACTACCCAGGAGAGTAAGACTCTAATATAGCCCAGAATTAGGGCCATTACCAGAAATAAGCTTTCAATCTGAGAAAGTTATCTGACCATTCCCTCCTCAAGTCTTGCCTCCTCTCCTTAAGCCCTTGTGTCCAATTCCATTCCATGACCCTCTTTGGAATCAGAATCACATATAGAGACTCCCCCATACATTTTATGTGATTATGTTTGATTTTTCTCCTCTGATTCTTTGATATATGTTGACTTCTCAGGAGTTTAAGACATCAAGATGACTACAGTGAAATTTTCTCTCCTCCCAACATTATAGATGCTGGCTGCTCTGCTTCATGCCACCTTTGTAATCACTTTAACACCAGCTCCTTTTCAAACTCTTTTAATTTGCCAGTACTAACTGGGCATCCTAAAATTTAGTGTTGTGTCTCAACACTACTTACTAGAGTCAACACACATGCTACAATATCTTTGAGCCAAAGCCCATTCAAACTTCAAACATCAGTCACTACTGGTTGTGGGGTGCCACCTGTTCTGACCAAGTGGTTTGAAATTCAAATTCCGGTCTATTTCTTTGGGTTTAATAAGATGTTAGAATAGTCCCTACTTTGCAGAAAAGTTTACCTATATTCATAAGTTAACTATTATATTTTTTAAAAAGGTACAATAGCAAACACCAAGGAGTAGCCAGATGAAAATAGACACAGGGTAGGGTCCAGGAGAGACCCAAGTACCAGGCATCCTACCCGCATGGGATTGGGGCACACCCCCAGTCCCCCCATCACATAGATATGTTCACCCAAGTGGAATCTCTCCAGGCCCTGCTCTTTCATGAAGGCTTCATTATGTAGACATGCTGAATTATTAATTCCCCTGCCAGTCCTCTTCTTTCTCCAGAGGACTGACTGAGAATGGGAGAGCATTTGAATGTTCAGAGCTTTTAATCATCTTTCTAATTGCTATCCTCAACGCAAACAATCACCCAGAGTCACCTCATCAGAACAAAGCTCTTCTCACCTAGAAAATTACAAGGATTTTAGGAACTGTGTCAGGAATCAAGGTCAGCAATATTATATATATACATATATTTGTATATGTGGATAATTATTTCAAATATGTGTGACCTTAATGAAAAAAACTATAATCATTTCCATATTCCAAGCAATACTTCTCATATTTACTACAACTGAATTTCAGTCCAATGAAAATGTTTGAGAAGTTCTTTACATAGTTTTGTTATAGAATTGACCTCCTATTCTCTAGAGAAAATATGGAAACTGGAAAAAGACGAAAAGAAATAATGAATATTAAGGAGGAGGTCATGTACCTCGTTTTTAGTGCCTTCAGGTACCATTGCATTAGGACAGCATACCAATGTGTTTCTCCACACCCATTTCTGGATCACTCTCCCTAGTTTAAAAATTTTGTTTCTACTTCTGTCATTAAAAAGTCTGGAGCTTTTAGCTAAAACTCATTACTTTATTTTATAGCAACACAATTCATAAAATAAATATTTACTTTGAGTTGGAATTTCCCCTAAATCAAACTTTTAGAAACTCAGATTGTCCATAATTAAGTGGCAAACATTGTTAAGTTTCCTCTATTTGACATGATTTATGCACAGCACTAATTTATTTCATTTTACCTCTGGTCTACTGAACTATGTCTAAGCTCAATATTTTTCTTATTCTTTCCTCTTCTGTGTATATGGGTCTAAGCACGACAAAACACTTATGGCTGGAGTTTTATCAACAGAGGCAAAACATTCATTAAAGATCATTTTCCGGGGCCAGAGAGATAGTCCAACGAGTAGGACATTTGCCTTGCACGTGGCCGGCCTGTGCCGACTGGGGTTCGATCCCCTGCATCCCATATGATCCCCGAGCACCGCCAGGAGTAATTCCTGAGTGCAGAGCCAGGAGTAACCCCTGAGCATTGCCGGGTGTGACCCAAAAAAAGTAAAAAAAAAAAAAGAGATCACTTTTCTTTGTGGCCGTCATCCTGGTACATTGCCACCAGCATTAAAAGAATCACCCATTTTCAAAAGAACTTTTATTCTTCATTTCACCTATTTTTTGTTGCCTTAAGCAGGGCTGCCAATTTCACCAGACTAAGGAAAAAAGACATTTTTATTTGTAGCATTCTCCACAAATATGCTACGTATGGCTTTATAGTTAAAAATGCATCATCTCCTCCAAGTGTAAATATTTTCTTGGGATGAGAAATTCAATAAAACCTCAGGTCCCTGGCCTTTGTGGTTGGTACAAACAAGCTCTGCTTTTAGAAAGCTTAGTCTCAAAATGTGACAGCAGCGGTTTTATTTTAAAGGTTGTACTTTACATTTGTTAAGGAGTTTGCAAGATTTATTCATATGTGCTTAAATGTTTCCAGGTCTCTGAAGTCACCTGCTAGGGCCAGCCTCACTTTACATATGGGAAATCGTTTTGGGGAAATAAACAGTATTTTCTTTGTATCTAATGTCAAGCTGCTGCAGCCTTGCCTTCACAATTAAGTGAGTTTCCAAAATTACTTGCCGAGTGTTCACTGTGATTCTTTTCTTCTCTCCGAAATAGAGAACAAAATTGCCTTATGCCAAGCCCCAGCTTCGGTTTTTGAATGTCAGTAAAGCTTTCACTCTTCTGAAACGTGGAACTGAATCCTGAAGTAGTGTAGCGCAGTATAAAGAATCTGTAGCTGCCATAAGGTTGACATAACTTCTCTAGTTCTGTTTCCATAGGCAGACATAAGCTTGTTCTATCTACTAGACACTTTCAAAGCTTCCTTCCTTCTTATAGGAAACATTTCTCAAAAAGGTGCATCTGTCTTTGTATTGAGGTTATGATATCTATATTTTTGCCCCTCCCCATGATATGTATACTTATTTACATTTTTATCCTACAAATATTCTATCATTAGTATGAGTTATATATCTGAAAGGGGAAAACATTTTCCTTCAAATCAAGACCACATGCAGAGTGGGTAAATTCTATCCATCCACAAGGCAAATTCTAACTAACCACTCGTGTTCTTCAAAGCAGGCTGTGTGGACATTCCACTCCACCCAGTGAGAAGAGGCAGGAAACAGTCACACAGCCCTTCTGTTCTCTCTTGAGCACTTGCAACAACTGTTTTTAATGGCAACATAGTTGCATTGAGTAATAATGTCACAACGTGCTGCCAGTCAGTGGAGCTAAATAAAACTAACATTCCAGAGGAATTTGCCTTTCCACTACTTGGGCTTTCTTTGTCTACTTCAGCACTCCTTATTTTAGGAGGCAGAAATGCTTGTCCTACAGCTGTTCTTAGAGCCAGATGGTCCAGCAGTTAACTGCCCTCTATCCTTTCCAGTCAAATGAAAGGAAGACCTCGATTTAGAATCATAAAACACAACTGAATGGGCCCTATTCATGGGGCTGGGAGAGGACTCTCAGTTAGGGTTGTAGAGGTCTTTTGAGCTAAAAGAATATTAAAGGTCATTCCATAAGGCACAAGAGTCATAAATAATAAAGAGAGCCCAAGGAGCACATGAAAAGTGTTGGTAAGTGCCAGGGAAGCCAGCCCTCAACCCAAGTTTTCCTCTGCAAGTCCTGTCTTTGCTTCCAACATTTTCATTCCTTTAGAAGACACTGTTTATTAGCATTCTGGAAGACTGATTATATTTCTGCCGTAGAGCTCATAGAGAAGATTATTATTCACTAAAGAGCATGCTTCCCCATATTATTTTCTTCTTTTTTTAGTTTTGGGACCATACCTAGTGGTGCTAGAAGCTCAATACTGACTCTGAGCTCAGGGATCATTCCTGGCAGGGTGCAGAGGATCATACAGGGTAACAGGGAATCAAGTCTGGGTCAGATGCACCCTACCTACTGAACTGTTCGAGAGACCATCTCGCCCATTATTTTTAGCTTGCTAGGGAATTGGGGATTCTGTATTTCTACTTACAGTGGCTTCTCTTTTCTTGGTATTTCCACTTTCCAAATGATATCCATGGAGCACTAACCAAGGATCATGAAAACTCCATTCCTGCCCATCTCTCCATTCTGTGCATGTTTCTGTTTTATTTTTAAGCACATCCTTTGCATTTTACTTCTTATAAACTAAAATGGTCAGGAGCAAAACCTAAAAAAGGTGCTCACAGATATCTGACCTGAATTTCACATCACAGAATGAACAAAATGGATGCCGCCATAGCACAACAAAGGTGAACTAGTGTTGAACTGATGACAAACATCAAAGCAGGATCCAAAGCAAGAAGACTGCAATTGATATGTCTATTGGGGACAAATATCTCTTGCCAGAGTCAACATCAAAGTGGAATTCCACCACTGCATTATCTTGGATCAGCACCATATTTTTAAATAATTAATTAATTACATGTGGTTTAAAATAAATTAATAATTAATTGTTTTTAAAACCATGCCAAAATTATTTTATCTTCTATGATTTCAAATAATCCTACAAAAAAGAGACAAGACTCCCTGGGAGAGGCTCTGGGGTCCTTGGAGAAGTGAAGTGGGTATACACTAACGATGGGTGTGGGTTTGGAATTATGTATGTAAGAAACTGTTACCCACAGTATCATAAACTACTGAATTTCAGTCATTACACATATTTTTTACAAAAGAGGGAATCTCTCTGGACCATTTTTTGTGGATTAGGGTAATAGTTTTTGAGGATAGCAAAGCAGTGGAAGAGGAAATACTGAGCTTCTATAAGTCAGAACAGATCAACTTTGGCACTTGGATTTCCCTCTCGAGGGCAGATCCCAGATTCTAGAGCTCTGTCACAATCTAGTACAGTACAAGTACTAGAATGTAATTCTAGCACAGTGTAAGTACTATAATCAGTTCTTACAGTACAAGTTTCATACTGTAAGGACTGATTTAGATTTGAGTGCAGTGAATAGTCCTAACCAAGAACTGGCCATTTTCCTCTCCTTTCTCTCATCACAAACCCTGGAAACAAATGTATGCTGCTCAGAGTTGACCCTACAGATGACGTTTGGGGGGGGCAGGGGGTGGTTGGAGAAAAAAAACATGCTGATCCTTCAGTGGCATGGGAAGAAGGAGACAATACTCAACTCAGCTGACAATACTCAGGCATATGACAACCTGAACTGTTCCATTTTGTCTTCAATTTTTTACCATTCTTAGCATGAAATCTAGGCACTAATAAGGTAAGTGGGAGCAACTATAGAGGTGGAAGAGGCACCACCATACCCACTTAGTCAAGTATTCATCTTCACAGTGGTCTTGAAGGCCCAAAATTCTTTCAGTCTTTTAGGAGTCAAGGAAATAAAGTTGGCTCAGTACAAAACTTCAGAGTACATGTGTCTATCAAAGATTCCTGATAAGAATGAGTACAAGTGGCAGTAGGGGGCATCTAGGATAGATACAGGAATACTATGCCAAAGATAGTAGGAAATGGTCACTCAGGAGAAGAATTGATACTTGAAAGTAGGCAAAGCAGCAAACATGATAAGCTTTCAGAGCCTGTATTGCAAACTATAATGTTCAAAAAGGAAAAAAGAGAGAAAGAGAGAGAAGACAAAGACAAGGATGAAGACGAAGATGAAGACAAGACAAAGACAAAGACGAAGGTGGAGGAGGAGGAGGAGGAGGAGGAGAAAGAGGAGGAGGAGAAGGAGGAGGAGAAGGAGGAGATGGAGAAGGATAAGGAAAAGAAGAAGGAGAAGGAGGAGGAGGAGAAAGAGGAGGAGGAGAAGGAGGAGGAGAAGGAGGAGGAGAAGGAGGAGATGGAGAAGGAGAAGGAAAAGAAGAAGGAGAAGGAGGAGGAGGAGAAGAAGAAAAAGAAGAAGAAGAAGAAGAGGAGGAGGAGGAGGAGGGGGAGCAGGAGCAGGAGGAGAAGTAGAAGGAGGAGGAGGAGGAGAAGGAGAAGAAGAAGAATAAGAAGAAGAAGAAGAGGAGGAGGAGGAGAAGGAGGAGGAGAGGTAGAAGAAAAAAGAAGGAGGAGGAGAGGTTGGAGGAGGAGAAGGAGGAGAGGTAGAAGAAAAAGGAGGAGGAGAGGTAGAAGAAAAAAGAAGGAGGAGGAGGAGAAGGAGAAGGAGAAGGAGAAAAGGAGAAGGAGATGAAGAAGAAGAAGAAGAAGAAGGAGGAGGAGGAGGAGAAGAAGAAGGAAGAAGAAGGAGGAGGAGGAAGAGGAAGAGGAAGAGGAAGAAGAAGAGGAGGAGGAGAAGGCGGAGAAGAAGAAGAGGAGGAGGAGGAAGAGAAGGAAAAAGAAGAAGTTGAAGAAGAAGAAGAAGAGGAGGAGGAGGCGAAGGAGAAGGAGGAGAAGAAGAAGGAGGAGGGGAGGAGGAGAAGAAGAAGGAGGAGGAGGGGAGGAGGAGAAGGAGAAGGAGGAGAAGGAGAAGGAGAAGAAGGAGAAGGAGAAGGAGGAGGAGAAGAAGAAGAAGAAGAAGAAGAAGAAGAAGAAGAAGAAGAAAAAGAAGAAGAGGGAAGAAGAAGAGGAAGAGGCAGAAGAAGAGGAAGAGGAGGAGGAGAAGGAGGAGAAGGAGGAGAAGGAGGAGAAGGAGGAGAAGGAGAGGAGAAGGAGAAGGAGAAGGAGAGGAAGGAGAAGAGAAAGAAGAAGATGAAGAAGACAAAAACAAAGAAAGAAGAAGGAGGAGGAGGAGGAAGATGAGGAAGAAGAAGAAGAGGAAGAAGAGGAAGAAGAGGAAGGAGAGGAAGAAGAGGAAGAAGAAGAACAAGAAGAAGAACAAGAAGAAGAACAAGAAGAAGAACAGGAAGAAGAAGAGGAAGAAGAAGAAGAAGAAGAAGAAGAAGAAGAAGAAGAAGAAGAAGAAGAAGAAGAAGAAGAAGAAGAAGAAGAAGAAGAAGAAGAAGAAGAAGAAGAAGAAGAAGAAGAAGAAGAAGAAGAAGAAGAAGAAGAAGAAGAAGAAGAAGAAGAAGAAGAAGAAGAAGAAGAAGAAGAAGAAGAAGAAGAAGAAGAAGAAGAAGAAGAAGAAGAAGAAGAAGAAGAAGAAGAAGAAGAAGAAGAAGAAGAAGAAGAAAAGTGCCTGCCTTAGAGGTAGGCTACATAGAGGGGGTGAAAGAAAAACTGGGGACATTAGTTGGGGGAAACATATACCATGAAGGTGAAGTTGGTGGGTCCCCACAGATGGCTATGGAAGGTACAGAGAAGAGAGAGATGATTACTTTCTCATTATCTACCTGAGGACTCTCTAGGGATTGATAAATCCGTGATAATCCCCTCTATGGCATAGACCAGAGTCCTGTTAGTCCCATGAGATGACTGCTAAGCCATACCTGACATCTGCTTCATGTTCTCAAGCATGGGAGTCAATCCCTCAACACCCAAAATCTCTCAGGATGTCCCAGGGTCTCAGGCTAGAGCAAGGAATTGCTCTTTGCAGGAAAAACAAAACCAGCCTTAGGCCCTACCCAGTCCTAACAGGTTCTTGTCCTACATCACAGAAAGGAATTTCAGAAGTAGATAAGCAGTAAAGTAAAAACAGTTTTTATCTGGAGAGTTTGAAGAAGGGGAAGGAGGAGAGCAAAGGAGAGAGAGTAATGTGCTCAAGAAAAGCCACAGGCTTCTCCAGAGATGGAGAGTCCAGTACACATGGAGATGCAGATGGCACGTGTTCCGGTACATGTATTTGGCCACATGGGCACAACAGCATATAGGCTCAGGTAGCATATGTGTGCACTTCCTTTCTTCTAGGTAGCTCTTATAGAGTTTCTTCAAGCTTCCTCTGTATGGAGCTTCTACCTAGCTGAGTCTGTTTCTAAGGTGGTTGCTAAAGTGGTAGAGTTGGGCGTGGTTGATGGTCTTCATTGAAATTCCTTTGCTGTCCTTTGTTCCTGCTGGAGCTCCTGTGAAGAGCGTGGGGTCCAGCCTTCCCTGGGTCTCTTGGGGCCAGCTGAGTCCTATCAGGCCTTGGTTCCTGTGTGTGCAGCCTTGGTGATACTGATTTACATAGATTTACATCCTAGGAATTCTGCCATCATTTGAGCCATCCGGGTCTACCTGTCTATATCAAAGGGACAGGAGATGAAACATTGTGACAGAAACCCAATCATGAACAGCTCTCTAACTGTGCATCTCATGGTGATTTGTTGGGGAGCCCCGCAGGGGTCCCCGACAGTGTCGGGAAGCGAAGTTCCCTTCTACCTCCAAAGCCGGTGGCAAATGGATAATCCGATGCCGTTTTAAAAGGGCTTTACTATCACAGGATCCAATATACAATCCAAGAGCAGGGAAAACCTCGGACTCTGGGTTCCCAGCTAGGCCCCAAGCTAGGTGTAGGCCAAGATGGCTGCCACCACGTGTTGAGGCCCAACAGAGAATGGAGAGGACGGAGAAGCAAAACACCAAGGGAAGCCGAAATGGCAAAAGGGGGGAAAAAGAGAGAGATTCTTTCTTCTTACAGCTTCTTTTATATCTAGGAATCCCCCAAACTCCCGGGCTGGGCTATCTAGAGATGAAAACAGGAAAATAGCTTTTATAGAAATCTAGCAACTTCAGGAGACCATCTGGTTGTTTACAAGGACCCAGAGCTAATTAAAAGCCTCCTAACAGAGCTGGGAGAAGCTATAAGCTAAATGTAGCTTCCCCTGGCAAGAAGGATCAAATGCCATCAGGTAATTTCTCCCAGCACCTCACCTAATATCTTGAGCCAAGACCTTCCTGGAATTGCCTTTATAGGGTAGAAAAGGGTTTTCTTTAATGTATGTTCTGTAATCCATAGTCTGAGGGGAAGGAAAAGAGAAAGAGAGAGAAATGGAAAGAAATCAAGAACCTGCCATGGAGCAGGGCTGGGGGAGGGGAGGGAACCGGGACGTTGGTGGTGGGAGATGGGCACTGTTGGCGGATGGGTGCTGCAAAACAATTCAGTATGATTTGTTGGCAAAGTGCTCAGCGTTTCAATGAAACAATGTATGTTTTAACGAACTAAAATAAATACATGTTTAATCACTAAAAAAAAAAGACTAGAGGAAAGGAACAATATACTTCCCCCACTGTTAGGAAAGCAGGGAGGGTCAAAGCCCTTAGGTAACCCCTCCCTGCACTCACAGGCCCTTTAGTATGCTAATGTTTTGAGCCAAGATCTGCCTGGAAATGCCTTTCTAGGGTAGAGAAGGGGGTTTCTGAGATGGCATGTTTCTGTACCAAAGACTAATACTAATACCAGTTAAATAGTTCTCTAAGCCTTCACAAGAGTCTCGTCTACTTCACGGTAGTTTTGTATTTTAGTTGCCTTTGAGTTATCAGGGAGCCATGCTTGCTTGCTTGGAGGCAAACAGCATTTCTCTCTGGTCTAATTTCTTAGAGATCCAACATGGCCAGGCAAATATGCTGGTAAGATCTATCTAGTCCCACGATGATTGTGGTAGCATGAGAGAATATTTATACCAGCCAGTACAGAATACATGGTCAGATAAGACTGCCACATTCAGACTATCCCCCTATCTATGAAGTGACCTGCAGGAGGCAATCCAGAGCAGATGCTGAGGCCTAGGCTTTTAGGTGTCCTGCAATAGTGATTCAATTAGAATAATTTTTTAAGAGAGAAAGTAGCCTGGGAGGTTGAAATCTTTTCTTGCTAAAATAATCCTCTGTGTCCATGAGGCTCTAAGGCCCCACCATTTCTCTCCATTCTGCCCGCCACCCCCAACTCCGAGCTCCTAGTACCAGCCCATTCATCTCTGCCTTATCAGTGTGGCTCAGTAGGACATAGACTATGACTTTTCCACCCAAATTCCTAGAATTACCCACATTACTCTTTTCCCAGGATACGGTAAAATTATTTTATATGAATTTTATTATCTTTATAAGATTGGCTCAGAACATTTTATAATTGATTCAAATTACTATATGTGGTAATTTTATATGCACTACACATTACAAATACAAATTACTAAATTTTATATGTACTACACCATACAAATACAAAATAAAATATACTACACCATAAAAATACAAATTACTCTATTTCTTATCTTTCATACAGTGGAATATTTTATGTACAATTTCCTTTCTTCCCCAAATTGGGTATATGTCTTGCTTGCCCCCTCCAGGATTAACTTAGTCTAATGAAAGCAGAAGTTTCCCACAGAAAGCACCCAAGAATAACTATAAAATAGATGTCCCCTAAAAATGCCCAAAAGATCTTTCTCTGGAGGCCATCACTGTGTAAGGCAAAAGAGTGTCTTATGTCTCTTTGCTCTTGTTCAAAACATGTAGCCTCACTCTTGGTTAAGATATTCTTTACCACCCCACAACTTTGACCCAGTATGTCCTGGTCTCAAGCACCTCCTTCTAACCTTTCAGAGGGGGAGAGACACTTGTCAGAGATTTATTTCACGATAAAATCTTTGGGCTTCCTCCAGTGTTACATCCTCCCAGCTCACCACATCTCTCCACCATTGTTTTAGGGTTCTCCTCCCTGTCTATTAGTCCCAGGAGTTGGTGCCCCAAGAGTACTTGATGGCTGTGGCAAGTACCCACTTGGCTAGGGGCTATGAGATTTGATAGAAGGATGCAAAGATAAAAGCAAAACAAAGGCAGAAACTGGTTGTTCTGAGTTTCTTTTTGGGAGTTTTGGTGTTTTTCCTTTGTTTCTTTGACAAAACCTGTTGCAGGCTTGGTACTAAAGACTGGTTCTCAAGTTTTTGATTGTTTCAATTGTTTCTATTGTTTCCATTACATGTGGTATTTCCCCACTAAGTTTCTTTATGTCAGGCCCATTGCCTCTCTTAAGGCCTCAGAAGCAGCTGGATGACACTTGCTCAACACAATAGCTGCCATTTGCGCAGTCTGGACTTCACAGCTCACCAGAGCCCACCAAAGAGAGACTCTAATCTCAAGCCCAGCTCAGCAGAGCAGCCGATTTAAAGCCCAAGTAGGTAGTTCTCGGAGGTGGAAGTCAACGGGTATTTGTGGAGATGGAGCTGGGGTCCCCATTGCCCCTCTCTGTTCCATCTGGGAGACCTCGTGGACCCCGTCCACGAATTGCCTCAAGGCTATCGACCATCATGCAGAGACGCAGATGCACATGGGAGAGCTGCCATCCACCATCAGCTGAGTCACACAGCCACAAGCCGCTCCACATCAAACCAGTGGAACCAATCATGTTCTAGGAACTCAGTAAGTAAATGCAAGAACATAAGAAGTCAGAACACCTCACACAACACAACCACAATCACCCTCTGGTCTGGACTCCATAGCTGGACACAGCCCGACCCAAGAGAGAAGACAAATTGAAGCCCAGTTATGCGGGATTTGGTGACTATACCAACCAGGTTTTTAGGGAGTCTGGACTGTGGACACCCTCCCCCCACCTTGGCTCCCTCCACAAAGGCCTGGTGACCCCACCCAGAAATGCTGCTGGCACTCTTGGCTGGACACCAGGCATTCAGGTGCGAGGCAGACTCTGCCTGCCCTCCCTGTGCTAGATTGATGGGGGTGTCTTGGGGTGGGGAAGGTTTTTTGCTTGTTGGCCTGTCCTCTGCCAGGCTCTCTAGAAGTCAGAAAACCTCATGCAACACACCACAGTTATCCTCTGATGTGGACAGCACAGCTGGACACAGCCCAATCCCCATGGTGCATGGGTGTCTCCGCGATATCTCAAAACCTGGTATACCACAAACTTGTGGGAGTCAGAGGCTAGATAAGACAGAGAAGGGAACAGTGTGCTGATAATCATTGAAAATGATGATACCATCCAAGAACTGCGCATTGCATATTGGCAAAAAGATACACATGATAACCTCTAAATCTATGTATTAGAGTCCTTAATGCGTAAGAAACGGAAGCAAGAAGGAGAGAGAAAGAGAGAGAGAGAAGAGATAGAAATATAGGAGATGAAAAACCTGTCATGGAGGCAGGATGGGGAAAGGGGAGGGAAGTAGGAACATTGGTGGTGGAAGATAGCACGGGTAGAGGAATGGGTGCTGGAACACTGTAGAACCAAAACTCAAACATGAACATCTTGTAATTGTATATCTAACAGTGGTATAATAAAATATTTTTTTTAAAGTTCCTTTATGTCCCACATATGAGGGAGCTCATTCTGTATCTGTCCCTCCCCCTCAGACTTACTTCACTCAGTGCGATACTCTCCAGATCCAAGCAAGTAGCAGAAAATTACATGATTTCATCTTTTCTTATAGTCAAGTAATATTCCATTTTATACAAGACTTTTAAGAGTCTTCATCTACAGATTACCTTGACTTGGACTTGCGATTGCTCAGGAGAGGAAGGAGAAAAGGACAGGAGGGAAAGGACTAAAGTTTGGCAATTATAAAAGTATCAAAATAAATAAGGATCGTTCCTCTTCTCAGCTTTCTGTGGCTGTGCTATGCTTATGCTTATGCTTGGGGTAACTTCTATAAATCTCTAAATCATCTCAGCCATTCAGCTACTCTTCCTGTCTCCCTTTATCATCTTAAAAGCAGAAACTGAAGTGGTGTTCGGACAGTTATGGTTCAAATTTTAGAGCTCTCTTGGTGTACAAGCCCAGTACTTAAGACACCGTGTCTGTAACCTGTTGATGCAATACATTAGTGACTCTGAGTACTTGGTACTCGGGAGTACCTGATGGCTGTGGCAAGTATCCATTTGTTTTTTTTTTTTTTTTTGCCAATTGAGATTTTTTAAAAATTTTTTTATTATACCACCGTGAAACATACAATTACAAAGGTGTTCATAATTGGTTCTTGGTAATACAGTATACCAGCACCCATCCCTCCACCAGTGCCCCATTTCCACCACCAATGTACCCCCCACCCCCAGGCTGCCTTAATAGCAGATACCCAGGTTTCCTCTTTCTCTCTCTGTCTCTGCATCTCTCTCCCTCTTCTTTTTACACATTGTGGCTAGCCCTGCAGATATTTAGAGTTTATCACTTAAGTCTCTTTGTGTATATTCAATGGTGAGTTTTAATCTGCCATTACCATTTCCCATATTTAGTAAAACACTGGTATCTATTTATGTCCTATTAATGAATGCAGTCATCCTATATCTGTCCTTTTCCTTCTGACTAATTTCACTCAGCATGATAGTCTCCATGTCCATTCATTTGCAGGTAAATTTCATAATTTCATCTTTTCTGACAGCCGCATAGTATTCCATAGTGTAGATGAACCACAGTTTCTTTAGCCAGTCCTCTGTTCTCGGGCATTTAGGTTGTTTCCAGATTCTAGCTATAGTGAATAGCGCAGAGATGAATAAAGAAGTACAGATAGTGTTTCTGCTATGTGTTTTTCGGTCTCTTGGGTATATTCCCAGGAGTGCTATTGCTGGATCAAATGGGAGCTCAATATCTAGTTTTCGGAGGAATGCCCATATTGTTTTCCAAAAGGGCTGGACCAGCCGGCACTCCCACCAACAGTGGATGAGAGTCCCTTTTCCCCCACATCCACGCCAGCACCGGTTGTTCTTGCTGTTTTGGATGTGTGCCAGTCTCTGTGGTGTGAGATGGTACCTCATTGTTGTTTTTGATTTGCATCTCCCTGATGATTAAAGATGAAGAGCACTTTTTCATATGCCTTTTGGCCATTCGAATTTCTTCTTTTGGAAGCTTCTGTTCATTTCTTCTCCCCATTTTTTGATGGGGTTGGCTGTTTTTTTTTTCTTGTGGAGTGCTACACAGTGCCTGATATATCCTGGATATTAACCCCTTGTCAGATGGGTATTGGGTGAATATCCTTCTCCCACTCTGTGGATTGTCTTTGTATCTTGGTTACCGTTTCTTTTGAGGTGCAGAAGCTTTTCAATTTTATATAATCCCATTTGTTTATCTTTGCTTCCATTTGCTTGGTCAGTGGTGTGTCGCCTTTAAAGATACTTTTCATTTCGATGTCGTAGAGCGTTTCTCCTATGTTTTCTTCGATGTACCTTATAGATTCATGTCTGATGCTGAGATCTAGAATCCATTTTGATCTGACTTTTGTGCATGGCGTTAAAAGGAGGTCTAAGTTCATTTTTTACACGTAGCTGCCCAGTTTTCCCAGCACCATTTGTTGAAGAGGCTTTCTTTGCTCCACTTAATATTTTTTGCTCCTTTATCGAAGATTAAGTGGTTGTATATTTGAGAGTGTGTTTCAGGATATTCAGTTCTATTCCATAGGTCTACGGGTCTGTCTCTATACCAATACCACACTGTCTTAATTACAACTGCTCTGTAGTAGAGCTTGAGGTTGGGGAAAGTGATACCTCCCATCTTCTTTTTCCCAAGGATTGCTTTAGCTATTTGTGGGGTTTATTATTCCATACAAATTTCAGGAGTGTTTGTTCAATTTCTTTGAAGAACATCATGGGTATCTTTATAGGGACTGCATTGAATCTGTATAAAGCTCTAGGGAGTATTACCATTTTGATAATGTTAATCCTTCCAATCCCCAAGAGCAGGGAATGTGTCTCCATTTCTTCAGGTCTTCTTTTATTTCCTGGAAGTAACGTTTTGTAGTTTTCTTTGTAGAGATCCTTTACATTCTTTGTCAAACTGATTCCTAGGTATTTGATTTTCTGCGGCGCAATTGTGAATGGGATAGTTTCTTTAATGTCCCTTTCTTCTCTTTCGCTGTTTGCATATAGGAAGGCCATTGACTTTTGGGTATTGATTTTGTACCCTGTCACTCTACTATAGGAATGTATTATTTCTAGGAGCCTCTTGGTAGAGAGTTTCGGGTTTCCAGGTATAGTATCATGTCATCTGCAAATAGTGATAACTTGGGCTTCTTCCCCTTCCTATCTGGATGCCCTTAATGTTTTTTCTTCCCTGATTGCTATGGCAAGTACTTCCAGTACTATATTGAATAGAAGTGGTGAGAGGGGCAGCTTTGTCTTGTCCCTGATCTTAAGGGGAAGGCTTTCAGTTTTTCCTCATTGAGAATGATGTGGGCTTGTGTAGATGGCCTGGATTATCTTGAGGGAAGGTTTCTTCAATCCCCATTTTAAGGAGAGCTTTCATCATGAACGGTTTTGTGCCGCTGGCAATCTTTCAAATGGCTTCTCTGCATCTATTGATATGATCATATGGTTTTATTTTTCTTTTTGTTGATATGATGTATTATGTTGATTGACTTGCAGATGTTGAACCATCCTTGCATTCCCTGGGATGAATCCCACTTGGTCATGGTGTATAATCTTTTGATGACTCTTTGATACTATTTGCTAGTATTTTGTTGAAGATCTTAGCATCTGTATTCATCAGGGAGATTGGTCTGTAGTTTTCCTTTTTGTGACATCTTTTGTCTGCTTTGGGTATCAGGGTGATATGTGCCTCATTAAAAGCTATTTGGGAGTGTTTCTGTTTCTTTAATTTGCCGGAAGAGCTTAAAAAAGAATTGGGAGTATGTCCTCTTTAAAGGTTGTGTAGAGATTTGCAAGTATCCATTTGGTTGAGGATTATGAGGACTTGATAGGATGATGCAGAAGAAACAAAACAAAGGCAGAAACTAGTTTGGGGTTTCTTTCAGTTTTTGGTGTTTTTCCTTTGTTTCTTTGATTGTTTAAGAGCCACACCCACCAGTACTCAGGCCTTACTCTATGACTCTGCTCTCAGGGTCACACCTAGAGGGACTCAGGGAACCAAACATG
>JAJIBD010038057.1:0-17925 GCA_021461705.1 Cryptotis parvus | reverse complement strand
AGAAGTCCACACACCCCATAAAATTTAGCATGAAAGTAACAGAAATCAAATACAGTGCATCACTCAGCATTTCTAAAAGCCATACAAGTATATAATTATGATTTACTATTGAGTAATTTTCAAAGCAAACACAAATGGGCTGACCTTCCAAGGTGTTGGGATAGGCTGATACTAACAATGGCATTATAAGTACCACAAAAAGTCAATCACTTCAGTCAAAGTTCAACAGTTGAGCTTCTAGAAGCTGTAAGAATGAAAAGAGAAGCCCGTAGAACTTCCAGGGCCACCCAGCATATCCCCACAGCTGTGATTTCTGAGCCTAAGTGAAGCACATTTAAGAACATTATTCATGGAGCAGCTGCAGGATTCTGTTTCATCAACACTATTCAGATGCACCCAGTCTGTTAGGCTACGCTAACTTGAATTTAGCTCTCCAGGCTGCCCTTCATCAGCACAAAATAAGCTCCACTGGTTCTTTTTACAGGATTTGGAGAAGGGTTCTAACTTTCTGAGATCTTGGTGCAGCAAGTGAAATGCCCAGGGCACTGGATTTCAAAATCTCCATCCCAGTTCCCACTCTCTCTTTCCGTACTCAGGAAGAGAACACTCATGTTCAAAGGCCTCAATACAAACTACAAATGGTTTTATTTCCAGGTTGTTTATGGCAACACACAGGTGTGTATGTGCCTCAGGTCTAGACTGTCACTAATCCACTCAAATCCCATGAGTGTTTGCACATTTGAGAGCACCTTGATTGCTAATCTCACTTCAGGGACTGGAGTTAAAAACCGCCATTTTTCTTCCCACAAAGTGAATTAAGTAATACGTTGGAGTTTCAAAATCTGGAAAGGAAGCATGAAAGAAAGTGGAATCTAGCCAAATATAATGTAAAACCAGAATAATCCAGCAATTTTTAATGATCATAAATCGCCATTGAATTCCAATCAGCCATTGGAAGAGCCAGTATGGTTTTTGGATTGACCAGAATGCACTGGGGGAACCAGGTCAGATTTCTTTCTAGTAGATCCTGCAAGCACCACACAGTCTGGACACTATTTTGAGCCCTCTCTGGTTCCTCACTTGACAATTTCAGGAAAGCACCCAAATCTCTTGACTTCTGATTCTGAACATGTCTTACTTATATCAACAAACTCTATCTTTGTGGGATATAAGCCTACCAAGATACACACAAATCACTCAAGACTGGAAAATTCTGGGTGTCCAGAGCAGTACAGTGGAAAGGGCTTTTGCTTTGGCACACGGCCAACTCAGGTTCAATTCTCGCATCACATATGGTTCCCCCAAGTGCCACCAGAAGTAATTCCTGGAGGCAGAGCCAGGATTACCTGAACATTGCTGCGTGACTCCAGCAAAAAAAAAAAACAAAGACTTGAAAATTCCCAGAGTCCACAGACTACGTAACCTGAGTCATCTTTCTAAAACACAAATTGTTCAAAGATTGCACTATGTCTTCTGAAGTTGAAGTTTCTTCATCTAAACATTGGCAATTTAGGCTGCCCCAAGATGTGTTAACAGACCTTGCCAAGATGCCTCTCTTACATTTCGTTGTATTACTGTAAGCTAACACAAAGTCAATCAAGGCTTACAAGAGAGGTTTTACTATCTAACTACCTGGTGAGAGAGTAAGACTCTCAATATAGCCCCAGAATTAGGGCCATTACTTGAAATGCTTTCAATCTGAGAGTTATCTGACCATTCCTCCTCAAGTCTTGCCTCCTCTCCTTAAGCCCTTGTGTCCAATTCCATTCCATGACCCTCTCTTTGGAATCAACAGAATCACATATAGAGACTCCCATTTTATGATTATGTTTGATTTTTCCCTCTGATTCTTTGATATATGTTGAATTCTCAGGAGTTTAAGACATCAAGATGACTACAGGGAAATTTTCTCTCCTCCTAACATTATAGATGCTGGCTGCTCTGCTTCATGCCACCTTGTAATCACTTTACCGGAGCTCCTTTTCAAATCCTTTAATTTGCCAAAGTACTAACTGGGCATCCTAAAATTTAGTGTTGTGTCTCAACACTACTTACTAGAGTCAACACACACATGCTACAATACTGATCTTTTTGGAGCCAAAAGCCCATTCAAACTTCAAACATCAGTCGCCACTGGTTGTGGTGCCACCTGTTCTGACCAAGTGGTTTGAAATTCAAATTCCCCGGTCTATTTCTCTTTGCTTAATAAGATGTTAGGAATAGTCCCTACTTTGCAAGAAAAGTTTACCTATATTCATAAGTTAACTATTATATGAAAAAAAAAGGTACAATAGCAAAATACTCAAGGAGTAGCTAGATGAAAATAGACACAGGGTAGGGTCCAGGAGAGACCTGCTACCAGGCATCCTTACCTCAAGATGGATTGGGGCACACCAGTCCCCCCATCACATAGATATGTTCACCCAAGTGGAATCTCTCCAGGCCCTGCTCTTTCATGAAGGCTTCATTATGTAGACATGCTGAATTATTACCCCCTGCCAGTCCTCTTCTTTCTCCAGAGGATCGATCTGAGAATGGGAGAGCATTTGAAAATTAGAGCTTTTAATCATCTTCTAATTGCTATCCTCAACGCAAAACAATCACCCAGAGTCACCCTCATCAGAACAAAGCTCTTCTCACCTAGAAAATTTATATGGATTTTAGGAACTGTGTCAGTAATCAAGGTCAGCAATATTATATATATACATATATTGTATATGTGATAATTATTTCAAATATGTGTGACCTTACTTCCAAAAAACTATAATCATTTCCATTCCAAGCAATACTTCTTATATTTACTACAACTGAATTCTCAGTCCAATGAAAATGTTTGAGAAGTTCTTACATAGTTTAGTTATAGAATTGGACCTGCCTTATAGAGAAATATGGAAATCCGGAAAGACGCATTAATAAATATTAAGCAGGAGGTCATGTAAATTCTCGTTTTTAGTGTGCCTTCAGGTACCATTGCATTAGGACAGCATACCAATGTGTTTCTCTCCACACCCATTTCTGGGATCACTCTCCTAGTTTAAAAAATTTTGTTTCTACTTCTGTCATTAAAAAGTCTGAGCTTTTAGCTAAAAAACTCATTACTTTTATTTTATAGCAACACAATTCATAAAATAAATATTTACTTTGAGTTGGAATTTCCTAAATCAAACTTTTAGAAACTCAGATTGTCCATAATTAAGTGGCAAACATTGTTGGGTAAGTTTCCTCTATGACATGATTTATGCACAGCACTAATTTATTTTATTTTACCCTCTGGTCTATTCAACTATGTCTAAGCTCAATATTTTTCTTATTCTTTTCCTCTTCTGTATATGGGTCTAAGCACGACAAAACACTTATGGCTGGAGTTTTATCAACAGAGGCAAAATATTCATTAAAGATCATTTTCTCTGGGGCTAGAGAGATAGTCCAACGGAGGACATTTGCCTTGCACGCGGCCGGCTCTGTGCCGACTGGGGTTCGATCATCCTGCATCCCATATGATCCCCGAGCACCGCCAGGAGTAATTCCTGAGTGCAGAGCCAGGAGTAACCCTGAGCATCGCTTCGGTGCAAAAGTAAAAAAAAAAAGAGATCACTTTTCTTTGTGGTCACTATCCTGGTACATTGCCACCAGCATTAAAAGAATCACCCATTTTCAAAAGAACTTTATTCTTCATTTCCTCACTCTATATTTTTTGTTGCCTTAAGCAGGGCTGTCAATTTCTACTCCAGACTAAGGAAAAAAAGACATTTTTATTTGTAGCATTCTCCTACAAATATGCTACGCTATGTGTATTTATAGTTAAAAATGCATCATCTCCTCCAAGTGTAAATATTTTCTTGGGATGAGAAATTCAATAAAACCTCAGGTCCCTGGCCTTTGTGGTTGGTACAATCACTTGCTTTTAGAAAGCTTTAGTCTCAAAATGTGACAGCAGCGTTTTATTTTAAAGGTTGTAATTTTTTACATTTGTTAAGGAGTTTGCAAGATTTATTCATATGTGCTTAAATGTTTCCAGGTCTCTGAAGTCACCTGCTAGGCCAGCCTCACTTTACATATGGGAAATCGCTTTTGGGAAATAAACAGTATTTTCTTTGTATCTACAGTCAAGCTGCTGCAGCCTCGCCTTCACAATTAAGTGAGTTTCCAAAATTACTGGCCGAGTGTTCACTGTGATTCTTTTCTTCTCTCCGAAATAGAGAAACAAAATTGCTTTATGCCAAGCCCCAGCTTCGGCTTTGTAATGTCAAAAAGCTTTCACTTGAACGCGGAACTGAATCCTGAAGTGAGCGTAGTATTTTGTGCATAAAGAATTCACGCCGCAAGGTTGACATAATCTCTCTAGTTCTGTTTCCATAGGCAGACATGTTTGTTCTATCTACTAGACACTTTCAAAGCTTCCTTCCTTCTTATAGGAAACATTTCTCAAAGGTGCATCTGTCTTTGTATTGAGGTTATGTGATATCTATATTTTTTGCCCTCCCTACGATATGTATACTTATTTACTTTTATCCTACAAATATTCTATCATTAGTATGAGTTATATATATCTGAAAGGGGAAAATATTTTCCTTCAAATAAGACTACATGCAGAGCTGGCAAATTCTATCCATCCACAAGGCAAATTTAACTAACCACTCAGAAATATTAAAAGCAGGCTGTGTGTACATTCCACTCCACCCAGTGAGAAGAGGCAGGAAACAGTCACACAGCCCTTCTGTTCTCTCTTGGAGCACTTGGGTAACAACTGGTTTTTAATGGCAACATAGTTGCATTTAGATAATGTAATGTCACAACGTGCTTTGCCAGTCAGTGGAGCTAAATAAAACTAACATTCCAGAGGAATTTGCCTTTCCACTACTTGGGCTTTCTTTGTCTACTTCTAGCACTCCTTATTTTAGAGGCAGAAATGCTTGTCCTACAGCTGTTCTTAGAGCTAGATGGTCCAGCAGTTAACTGCCCTCTATCCCTCCCCAGTCAAATGAAAGGAAGACCTCGATTTAGAATCATAAAACACAACCGAATGGGCCCTATTCATGGGGCTGGGAGAGTACTCTCAGTTAGGTTGTAGAGGTCTTTGGAGCCAAAAGAATATTGAAGGTCATTCCATAAGGCACAGAGTCATAAATAATAAAGAGAGCCCAAGGAGCACACATGAAAAGTGTTGCCAGGTGCCAGGAAGCCAGCCCTCAACCTAAGTTTTCCTCTGCAAGTCCTGGGTCTTTGCTTCCAACATTTTTATTCCTTTAGAAGACACTGTTTATTAGCATTCTGGAAGGATCGATTATATTTCTGCCGTGAGCTCATAGAGAAGATTATTATTCACTTCAAAGAGCATGCTTCCCCCATATTATTTTCTTTTTTGAGTTTTGGGACCATACCTAGTGGTGCTAGAAGCTCAATACTGACTCTGAGCTCAGGGATCATTCCTGGTGGCAGGTGTAGAGGATCAAGAAGTAGGGTAAACAGGGAATCAAGTCTGGGTCAGATGCACTTACCTACTGAACTGTTCGAGAGACCATCTCGCCCATTATTTTTAGCTTCTGCTAGGAATTGGGATTCTGTATTTCTACTTACAGTGGCTTCTTTCCTCTTTTGGTATTTCCACTCTCTTTCCAAAATGATAATCCGGAGCACTCAACTAAGGATCATGAAAACTCCATTCCTGCCCATCTCCTCCATTCTGTGCATGTTTCTTGCTTTTGTATTTTTAACACATCTCTTGTATTTACTCTTATAAACTAAAATGGTCAGAGCAAACCTAAAAAGGTGTTCACAGATATCTGACCTGAATTTCACATCACAGAATGAACAAATGGATGTCATTATAGCACAACAAAGGTGAACTAGTGTTGAACTGATGACAAACATCAAAGCAGTGGATCCAAAAGCAAGAAGACTGCAAATCGATATGTCTATTGGGGACAACATTCTGCCAGAGTCAAACATCAAAGTGGAATTCCACCACCGTCATTCATCTTGGATCAGCACCATATTTTTAAATAATTAATTACTGGCATGTGGTTTTAAAAATAAATTAATAATTAATTGTTTTTTAAACCATGCCAAAATTATTTTATCTTCTATGATTTCAAATAATCCTACAAAGAGACAAGACTCTGGTAGAAGCCCTCTCTGGTCCTTGGAGAAGTGAAGTGGTTATACAATTAAACGCATGGGTGTGGCTTGGAATTATGTATGTATGAAACTGTTACCTAAATTATCATAAACTACTGGAATTTTAAATATTACACATATTTTTTACAAAGGAGGGAATCTCTCTCTCTGGACCATTTTGTGGATTAGGGAAGTATAGTTTTTTGAGTGATAGCAAAGCAGTGGAAGAGTAAATACTGAGCTTATAAGTCAGAACAGAGATCAACTTTGGCACTTGGATTTCTCCCGAGGGCAGATCCTGTATTCTAGAGCTCTGTCACAATCTAGTACAGTACAAGTACTAGAATTTACTCCCAGAACAGTGTATCTATAATCAGTTCTTACAGGGCGTGAAGTTTCACTAATGTAAGTGGACTGATTTAGATTTGGAGCGCAGTGAATAGTCCTCCTAAACCAAGAACTGGCCATTTTCTCTCTCCTCTTTCCCCACTCACAAACCTGGAAACAAAAAAAAAAAAAAAAAAATGCCTCCGTATGCAACAGAGTTGACCTTACAGGATGACGTTTGGGGGTGGTGGTTGGAGAAAAAAAACATGCGGATCCTTCCAGTGCATGGGAAGAAGGAGACAATACTTAACCCTAGCTGACAATACTCAGGCATATGACACAAACTTTGAACTGTTCCATTTTGTCTTCAATTTTTTTTACCATTCTTAGTAATGAAATCTAGGTAATCAATAAGGTAAAGGGAGTAAATCTTATAGAGGGTGGAAGAGGCACCACCATACCCACTTAGTCAAGTATTCATCTTCACAGTGGTCTTGAAGGCATCTAAAAATTCTTTCAGTCTTTAGGAGTCAAGGAAATAAAGTTGGCTCAGTACAAAACTTCAGAGTACATGTGTCTATCAAAGATTCTGATAAGAATGAGGCATAAGGGCAGTAGCATCTAGGATAGATACAGGAACACTAAGTGCCAAAGATAGCAGGAAATGGTCACCAGGAGAAGAATTGATACTTGAAGTAGGCAAAGCAAGGTGATAAGCTCTCTCAGAGCCTGTATTGGGTAAAACTATAATGGGTTCAAAAAGGAAAAAGAGAGGTTATGGTATAAAGGACAAAGACAAGGATGAAGACGAAGATGAAGACAAGACAAAGACAAAGACGAAGGTGGAGGAGGAGAGGAGGAGGAGAAGAAAGAGGAGGAGGAGAAGGAGAAGGAGAAGAGGAGAAGTAGAAGTATAAGGAAAAGGAGAAGGAGAAGAAGTAGAAAGAAAAGAGGAGGAGGAGAAGGAGAAGGAGAAGAAGAAGAAGAATGAGGAGAAGAAGAAGAGAAGGAAAAGAAGAAGGAGAAGGAGGAGGAGGAAGAAGAAGGAAGAAGAAGAAGAAGAAGAAGTTAGGAGAAGAGGAAGGGAGCAGGAGAAGGAGGAGAAGTAGAAGGAGGAGAGGAGGAGTGGAGAGGGAGGAGAAGGAGGAGAAAAGAGGGAGGAGGTGAGGGAGGAGAAGGAAGGAGGAGAAGGTAGGAAAAAAGAGGAGGAGAGAAGAGGAGGAGAAGGAGAAGGTAGAAGGAGGAGAGAGGTAGAGGAGAAGGAGGGGAGGAGGAGAAGGAGAAGGAGAAGTAGTGGGAAAAGGAGGAAGAAGATGAAGAAGAAGAAGAGGAGGGAGGAGGAGGAGGTGAGGAAGGAAGAAGAAGGAGGAGAGGAGGAGAGGAGGAGAAGAGAAGTAGAAGGAAGAAGAGAGTGAAGAAGAAGGCGATGAGAATGAGAAGAGAAGGAGAATGAGAAGGAGTAAAGGAAAATAAGAAGCTGAAGAAGAAGAAGAAGAAGAGAGGAAGGAGAGGAGAAGAAGAAGGAGGAGGGAGGAGAGGAGAGAAGGAGAAGGAGAAGGAGAAGGAGAAGGAGAAGGAGGAGTAAGGAGTAGAAGAAGAAGAAGAAGAGGAAGAAGAGAAGAAGAGAAGAAGAAGAAGAAGAAGAAGAAGGAGAAGGAGAAGGAGAGGGAGGAGGAAAAGAGAGGAGAAGAGGTAGGAAGAAGGAGGAAAGAGAAGGAGAAGAAGGAGAAGAAGGAGGAGAAGGAGGAGAAGGAGGAGAGAGTAGAAGGAGAAGGAGAAGGAGAGGAAGGAGAAGAGAGAAGAAGATGAAGAAGAAAAAGAAAGAGAGAAGAAGGAGGAGGAGAAGGAAGAGGAGAAGAGAAGGAGAAGAGGAAGTAGAGAGGAGGAGAAGAAGAGGAGGAAGAGAAGGAGAAGGAAAGAACAAGAAGAAGAACAAGAAGAAGAACAAGAAGAAGAAGAGGAGGAGAAGAGGAGAAGAAGGAAAGAAGGAGAAGAAGAAGAAGAAGAAGAAGAAGAAGAAGAAGGAGAAGAGAGAAGAAGAAGAAAGAAGAAGGAGAAGAAGAAGGAGAAGAAGAAGAAGAAGAAGAAGGAGAAGAAGAAGAAGAAGAAGAAGAAGAAGAAGAAGAAAAGCTAGTAGAAGAAAAAGAAAAAGAAGAAGAAGAAGAAGAAGAAGAAGAAGAAGAAGAAGAAGAAGAAGAAGAAGAAGAAGAAAAAGAAGAAGAAGAGAGTAAAGAAAAGTGCCTTAGTTGTAGGATAGGTACATAGAGGGTGAAAGAAAAACTGGGGACATTAGTTGGGGGAAACATATACTATGAAGGTGGAAGTGTGGGTCCCCACAGATGCTATGGAAGGTACAGAGAAAGAGAGAGATGATGCTTTCTCATTATCTACCTGAGGACTCTCTAGGGATTGATAAATTGGTGATAATCCCCTCTGGCATAGACCAGAGTCCTGTTAGTCCCATGAGATGACTGCTAAGCCATACCTGACATCTAGCTTCATGTTCCTCAAGCATGGGGGAGTCAATCCCTCAACACCCAAAATCTCTCAGGATGTCCCAAATCTCAGGCTAGAGCAAGGAATTGCTCTTTGCAGGAAAAACAAAAAACCAGCCTTAGGCCCTACCCAGTCCTAACAGGTTCTTGCTCACATCACAGAAAGGAATTTCAGAAGTAGATAAGCAGTAAAGTAAAAACAGTTTTTATGGGGAGAGTTTGAAGAAGGGGAAGGAGGAGAGCAAAGGAGAGAAGTAATGTGCTCAAGAAAAGCCACAGGCTTCTCCAGAGATGGAGAGTCCAAGTACACATGGAGATCCAGATGGGTACGTGTTCCGGAACATGTATTTGGCCACATAGGCTTAACAGCATATAGGCTCAGGTAGCATATGTGTGCACTTCCTTTCTTCTAGGTAGCTCTTATAGAGTTTCTTCAAGCTTCCTCTGTATGGGCTTCTACCTAGCTGAGTCTGTTTCTAAGGTGGTTGCTAAAGTGGTAGAGTTGGGCGTGGTTGATGGTCTTCATTGAAATTCCTTTGCTGACCTTTTGTTCCTGCTGGAGCTCCTGTAGAAAGCGTGGGGTCCAGCCTTCCCTGGGTCTCTTGGGGCCAGCTGAGTCCTATCAGGCTCTTGGTTCCTGTGTGTGTGCAGCCTTGGTGATACTGATTTAATAGATTTGACATCCTAAGAATTCCGCCATCATTTGAGCCATCCGGGTCTACCTGTCTATATCAAAGGGACAGGAGATGGAACATTGTGACAGAAACCCAATCATGAACAGCTCTCTAACTGTGCATCTCATGGTGATTTGTTGAGGAGCACCGCAGGGGTCCCCGACAGTGTCGGGAAGCGAGTTCCCTTCTACCTCCAAAGCCGGTGGCAAATGGATAATCCATGCCGTTTTAAAAAGGGCTTTTTACTATCACAGGATCCAATATACAATCCAAGGGAAAACCTCGGACTCTGGGTTCCCAGCTAGGCCCCAGCTAGGTGTAGGCCAAGATGGCTGCCACCACGTGTTGAGGCCCAACAGAGAATGGAGAGGACGGAGAGAAGAAAAACACCAAGGGAAGCCGGGAAATGGCAAAAAGGGGGAAAAAGAGAGAGATTCTTTCTTCTTACAGCTTCTTTTATATCTAGGAATCCCCGAAACTCCCGGGCTGGGCTATCTAGAGATGAAAACAGGAAAATAGCTTTATAGAAATCTAGCAACTTCAGGAGACCATCTGGTTGTTTACAAGGACCCAGAGCTAATTAAAGCCTCTAACAGAGCTGGGAGAAGCTATAAGATAAATCTAGCTTCCCCCCTGGCAGGATCAAATGCCATCAGGTAATTTCTCCCCAGCACCTCACCCTAATATCTTGAGCCAAGACCTTCCTGGAATTGCCTTTATAGGGCAGAAAAGGGGTTTTCTCTTTAATGTATGTTCTGTAATCCATAGTCTGAGGAAGGAAAAAGAGAAAGAGAGAGAAATGGAAAGAAATCAAGAACCTGCCATGGAGCAGGGCTGGGGAGGGGAGGGAACCGGGGACGTTGGTGGTGGGAGATGGGCACTTTTTCGGCGGGATGGGTGCTGCAAACAATTCAGTATGATTTGTTGGCAAAGTGCTACAGCGTTTCAATGAAACAATGTATTTTTTAACTGAACTAAAATAAATACATGTTTAATCACTAAAAAAAAAAAAAAGACCTAGAGGAAAGGAACAATATACTTCCTCCCACTGTTATGGAAAAAGCAGGGGGGTCAAATGCCCTTAGGTAATCCCTCCCTGCACCTCACCTAGGCCCTTTAGTATGCTAATGTTTTGAGCCAAGATCTGCTTGGAAATGCCTTTCAGGGGTAGAGAGGGGGTTTCTGAGATGGCAATGCCTCTGTACCAAAGACTAATACTAATACCAGTTAAATAGTTCTCTAAGCCTTCACAAGAGTCTGCGTCTACTTCACGGTAGTTTTGTATTTTAGTTGCCTTTGAGTTATAAGGGAGCCATGCTTGCTTGCTTGGAGGCAAACAGCATTTTCTCTCTGGTCTAATTTCTTAGATCCAACATGGCCAGGCAAATATGCTGGTAAGATCTATCTAGTCCACGATGATTGTGGTAGCATGAGAGAGACATTAATACCAGCCAGTACAGAATACATGGTCAGATAAGACTGCCACATTCAGACTATCCCCCTATCTATGAAGTGACTGCAGGAGGCAATCCAGAGCAGATGCTGAGGCTAAGCTTTTAGATGTCCTGCAACAGTGATTCAATTAGAATAATTTTTAAGAGAGAAAGTAGCCTGGGAGGTTGAAATCTTTCTTGCTAAAATAAAATCCTCTGTGTCCATGAGGCTCTAAGGCCCCACCATTTCTCCATTCCGCCCGCCGCCCCCCCCCCAACTCCGAGCTCCTAGTACCAAGCCCATTCATCTCGCCTTATCAGTGGCTCAGTAGGACATAGACTATGATCTTCCACCCAAATTCCTAGAATTACCCACATTACTCTTTTCCCAGGATACAGGTAAAATTATTTTTATATGAATTTTATTATCTTTATAAGATTGGCTCAGAACATTTTATAATTGATTCAAATTATATGTGGTAATTTTATATGCACTACACATTACAGAATACGAAATTACTAAATTTTATATGTACTTCACCATACAAATACAAAATAAAATATACTACACCATAAAAATACAAATTACTCTATTTCTTATCTTTCATACAGTGGAATCTTTTTAGTGTACAATTTCCTTCTTTCCCAAATTGGGTATATGTCTTGCTTGCCCCTCCAGGATTAACTTAGTCTAATGAAAGCAGAAGTTTCCCACAGAAAAGCACCCAAGAATAACTATAAAATAGATGTCCCCTAAAAATGCCCAAAAGATCTTTCTCTGAGAGGCCGTCACTGTGTAAGGCAAAAGAGTGTCTTATGTCTCTTTGCTCTTGTTCAAAACATGTAGCCTCACTCTTGGTTAAGATATTCTTTACCACCCCACAACTTTGACCCAGTATTCCTGGTCTCAAGCACCTCCTTTTTAACCTCTCAGAGGGGGAGACACTTGTCAGAGATTTATTTCACGATAAAATCTTGGGCTTCCTCCAGTGTTACATCCTCCCAGCTCCCCACATCTCTCCACCATTGTTTTAGGGTTCTCCTCCCTGTCTATTAGTCCCAGGAGTTGGTGCCCCAAGAGTACTTGATGGCTGTGGCAAGTACCCACTTGGCTAGGGGACTATGAGATTTGATAGAAGGATGCAAAGATAAAAGAAACAAAACAAAGGCAGAAACTGGTTGTTCTTGAGTTTCTTTTGGGAGTTTTGGTGTTTTTCCCTTTGTTTCTTTGACAAAACCTGTTGCAGGCTTGGTACTAAAGACTGGTTCTCAAGTTTTTGATTGTTTCAATTGTTTCTATTGTTTCCATTACATGTGGTATTTCCCCACTAAGTTTCTTTATGTCAGGCCCATTGCCTCTCTTAAGGCCTCAGGAGCTAGCTGGATGACACTTGCTCAACACAATAGCTGCCATTTGCGCAGTCTGGACTTCACAGCTCACCAGAGCCCACCAAAGAGAGAGACTCTAATCTCAAGCCCAGCTCAGCAGAGCAGCCGATTTAAAGCCAAGTAGGTAGTTCTTGGAGGTGGAAGTCATTGGGTATTTTGTGGAGATGGAGCTGGGGGTCGCCATTGCCCTCTCTGTTCCATCTGGGAGACCTGAGTGACCCCGTCCACGAATTGTCTCAAGGCTATCGACCATCATGCAGAGACGCAGATGCACATGGGAGAGCTGCCATCCACCATCAGCTGAGTCACACAGCCACAAGCCGCTCCACATCAAACCAGTGGAACCAATCATGTTCTAGGAACTCAGTAAGTAAATGCAAAGAACATAAGAAGTCAGAACACCTCACACAACACAACCACAATCACCCTCTGGTCTGGACTCCATAGCTGGACACAGCCCGACCCAAGAGAGAAGACAAATTGAAGCCCAGTCATGCGGGATTTGGTGACTATACCAACTAGGTTTTTAGGAGTCTGGACTGTGACACCTCCTCCCACCTTGGCTCCTCCCTCCACAAAGGCCTGGTGACCCCACCCAGAAATGCTGCTGGCACTCTTGGCTGGACACGAGGCATTCAGGTGCGAAGCAGACTCTGCCTGCCCTCCTGTGCTAGGATTGATGGGGTGTCTTGGGGTGGGGAAGGTTTTGCTTGTTAGTCTGTCCTCTGCCAGGCTCTCAGAAGTCAGAAAACCTCATGCAACACACCACAGTTATCCTCTGATGTGGACAGCACAGCTGGACACAGCCCAATCCCCATGGTGCATGGGTGTCTCCGTGATATCTCAAAACCTGGTATACCACAAACTTGTGGGAGCCAGAGGCTAGATAAGACAGAGAAGGAACAGATGTGCTGATAATCATTGAAAAAATGATGATATCATCCAAGAACTGCGCATTGCATATAGGCAAAAGATACACATGATAACACTCTAAATCTATGTATTAGAGTCCTTAATGCGTAAGAAACGGAAGCAAGAAGGAGAGAGAAAGAGAGAGAGAGAAGAGATAGAAATATAGGAGATGAAAAAAACCTGTCATGGAGGCAGGATGGGGAAAGGGGAGGGAAGTAGGAACATTGGTGTGGTGGAAGATAGACCCTCGGGTAGAGAATGGGTGCTGGGAACACTGTAGAACCAAACTCAAAACATGAACATCTTGTAATTGTATATCTAACAGTGGTATAATAAAATATTTTTTTAAAGTTTCTTTATGTCCCACATATGAGGGAGCTCATTCTGTATCTGTCCCTCCCCCTCAGACTTACTTCACTCAGTGCGTACTCTCCAGATCCAAGCAAGTAGCAGAAAATTACATGATTTCATCTTTTCTTATAGTCAAGTAATATTCCATTTTCTACAAGACTTTTTAAGAGTCTTCATCTACAGATTACTCTTGACTTGGACTTGCGATTGCTCAGGAGAGGAAGGAGAAAAGGACAGGAGGGAAAGGACTAAAGTTTGGTAATTATAAAAGTATCAAAATAAATAAGGATCGTTCCTGTTCTCAGCTTTCTGTGGCTGTGTGCTATGCTTATGCTTATGCTTGGGGTAACTTCTATAAATCTCTAAATCATCTCAGCCATTCAGTTACTCTTCCTGTCTCCCTTTATCATCTTAAAAAGCAGAAACTGAAGTGGTGTTCGGACAGTTATGGTTCAAATTTTAGAGCTCTCTCTTGGTGTACAAGCCCAGTACTTAAGACACTGTGTCTGTAACCTGTTGATGCAATACATTAGTGACTCTGAGTACTTGTACTTGGAGTTACCTGATGGCTGTGGCAAGTATCCATTTGTTTTTGTTTTTTTTTTTTTTTTTGCCAATTGAGATTTTTTAAATTTTTTATTATACCACCGTGAAACATACAATTACAAAGGTGTTCATAATTGGTTCTTGGTAATACAGTATACCAGCACCCATCCCTCCACCAGTGCCCCATTTCCACCACCAATGTACCCCCCCCCCAGGCTGCCTTAATAGCAGGTACCCCGGTTTCCTCTCTTTTCTCTCTCTGTCTCTGCATCTCTCTCCCTCTTCTTTTACACATTGTGGCTAGCCCTGCAGATATTTAGAGTTTATCACTTAAGTCTCTTTGTGTATATTCAATGGTGAGTTTTAATCTGCCATTACCATTTCCCATATTTAGTAAAACACTGGTATCTATTTATGTCCTATTAATGAATGCAGTCATCCTATATCTGTCCTTTTCCTTCTGACTAATTTCACTCAGCATGATAGTCTCCATGTCCATTCATTTGCAGGTAAATTTCATAATTTCATCTTTTCTGACAGCCGCATAGTATTCCATAGTGTAGATGGAACCACAGTTTCTTTAGCCAGTACTCTGTTCTCGGGCATTTAGGTTGTTTCCAGATTCTAGCTATAGTGAATAGCGCAGAGATGAATAAAGAAGTACAGATAGTGTTTCTGCTATGTGTTTTTCGGTCTCTTGGGTATGTTCCCAGGAGTGCTATTGCTGGCTCAAATGGGAGCTCAATATCTAGCTTTCGGGAGGAATGCCCATATTGTTTTCCAAAAGGGCTGGACCAGCCGGCACTCCCACCAACAGTGGATGAGAGTCCCTTTTCCCCCCCCACATCCACACCAGCACGGTTGTTCTTGCTGTTTTGGATGTGTGCCAGTCTCTGTGGTGTGAGATGGTACCTCATTGTTGTTTTGATTTGCATCTCCCTGATGATTAAAGATGAAGAGCACTTTTTCATATGCCTTTTGGCCATTCGAATTTCTTCTTTTTTGGAAGCTTCTGTTCAATTCTTCTCCCCATTTTTTGATGGGGTTGGCTGTTTTTTTCTTGTGGAGTGCTACAAGTGCCTGATATATCCTGGATATTAACCCCTTGTCAGATGGGGTATTGGGTGAATATCCTTTTCCACTCTGTGGATTGTCTTTGTATCTTGGTCACCGTTTCTTTTGAGGTGCAGAAGCTTTTCAATTTGATATAATCCCATTTGTTTATCTTTGCTTCCATTTGCTTGGTCAGTGGTGTGTCAGCTTTTAAAGATACTTTTCATTTCGATGTCGTAGAGCTTTCTCCTATGTTTTCTTCGATGTACCTTATAGATTCATGTCTGATGCTGAGATCTAGAATCCATTTTGACCTGACTTTTGTGCATGGCGTTAGAAGGAGGTCTAAGTTCATTTTTACATGTAGCTGCCCAGTTTTCCCAGCACCATTTGTTGAAGAGGCTTTCTTTGCTCCACTTAATATTTTTTGCTCCTTTATCGAAGATTAGGTGGTGGTATATTTGAGAGTGTGTTTCAGGATATTCAGTTCTATTCCATGGGTCTACGGGTCTGTCTCTATACCAATACCACACTGTCTTAATTACAACTGCTCTGTAGTAGAGCTTGAGGTTGGGGAAAGTGATACCTCCCATCTTCTTTTTCCCAAGGATTGCTTTAGCTATTTGTGGGGGTTTATTATTCCATACAAATTTCAGGAGTGTTTGTTCAATTTCTTTGAAGAACATCATGGGTATCTTTATAGGGACTGCATTGAATCTGTATAAAGCTCTAGGGAGTATTACCATTCTGATAATGTTAATCCTTCCAATCCTAATAGCAGGGAATGTGTCTCCATTTCTTCAGGTCTTCTTTTATTTCCTGAAGTAACGTTTTGTAGTTTTCTTTGTAGAGATCCTTTACATTCTTTGTCAAACTGATTCCTAGGTATTTGATTTTCTGTGCGCAATTGTGAGATGGGGATAGTTTCTTTAATGTCCCTTTCTTCTCTTTCGCTGTTTGCATATAGGAAGGCCATTGACTTTTGGGTATTGATTTTGTACCCTGTCACTCTACTATAGGAATGTATTATTTCTAGGAGCCTCTTGGTAGAGAGTTTCCGGGTTTTCCAGGTATAGTATCATGTCATCTGCAAATAGTGATAACTTGGCTTCTTCCTTCCTATCTGGATGCCCTTAATGTTTTTCTTCCCTGATTGCTATGGCAAGTACTTCCAGTACTATATTGAATAGAAGTGGTGAGAGTGGGCAGCTTTGTCTTGTCCCTGATCTTAAGGGGAAGGCTTTCAGTTTTTCCTCATTGAGAATGATGTGGGCTTGTAGTAGATGGCCTGGATTATCTTGAGGAAGGTTTCTTCAATCCCCATTTTAAGGAGAGCTTTCATCATGAACGGGTTTATGCCGTTGGCAATCTTTTCAAATGGCTTCTCTGCATCTATTGATATGATCATATGGTTTTATTTTTTCTTTTTGTTGATATGATGTATTATGTTGATTGACTTGCAGATGTTGAACCATCCTTGCATTCCTGGGATGAATCCCACTTGGTCATGGTGTATAATCTTTTTGATGACTCTTTGGATACTATTTGCTAGTATTTTGTTGAAGATCTTAGCATCTGTATTCATCAGGGAGATTGGTCTGTAGTTTTCCTTTTTTGTGACATCTTTGTCTGCTTTGGGTATCAGGGTGATATGTGCCTCATTAAAGCTATTTGGGAGTGTTTCTGTTTCTTTAATTTGCCGGAAGAGCTTAAAAAGAATTGGGAGTATGTCCTCTTTAAAGGTTATGTAGAATTTGCAAGTATCCATTTGGTTGAGGATTATGAGACTTGATAGGATGATGCAGAAGAAACAAAACAAAGGCAGAAACTAGTTTGGGGGTTTCATGTTTTTGGTGTTTTTCCTTTGTTTCTTTGATTGTTTAAGAGCCACACCCACCAGTACTCAGGCCTTACTCATGACTCTGCTCTCAGGGTCACACCTAGAGGGACTCAGGGAACCAAACATGGTGCTGGTGATCAAACCCAAGTCGAGTGTGCAAGACAAGCACTTTCCCTACTGTACTATGTCTTGGGGCCTGATCAGAGTTACTTAAACGTTTCTGCTCACCTTGTTTTTTTAAAATCATGGTTTTTGTTCTTCTTTTAAAATGTTTTATATATAAGGCAATGAGTCTACAATGGTGATGATAATTAGGGTTTTGGTATTTGGTTATCTCACATCATCACTACCAAAGTTCCTAAGACCTCAGGTTTTTAACCACATGTATCTGCCACATGCAAGGCAAATTCCTTAAACCTGTGCTTTCTAGCCAGCCCTGCCATGTCTTATAAAATAAAGAATTTGGGTCATTAAGGCAACTGGAATCAATTCTTTCCTGTTTCACTGTGCAAAACTCCAAGGTGACTACAAGGTTCTCATAAAAGGATCATAGTACTACAAGGACCATCTTTTTTTTTTAATTTTATTACATTACTTTTAGGCATACAATTGCAAGATGCTCATGCTCTAGTTTTGGCTCCAGTGTTCCAACACCCATCCCCTCCACCCGAACCCATCTCCCATCACCAATGTCTCCCCACACTCCCTCCCACCTCCCTGCACCCCAACTACTTGGCAGGTTCTCTATATCTTTTCTCTCCTCTCTATCTCTCCCTCCTGCCTACCTT